>VZTV01014500.1:19672-29896 GCA_013400875.1 Anhinga rufa
ATGGCATCGCCGGGCCGGGCCGGGCCCAGGCCTCGCCGCCGACCGGGCCCGTCACGGTCCTCCGGGCTCCCGGTGTCCCACCCCAGGGCCCGGCCCCCACCTCCTCCCGGACCGTCTCCCCGGCCCCGCCGCGGCCCGGGTGCCCCGCCCAGGGCCGACCCCTCCACCCACCGACGGCTCCCTTCAGCCAGGCCTACCCGGCAGCGGGCCCCTCCTGCCGCTCCCCCCCACGCCTCACGTCCAAACGCCTCGCTGGGCCCCTGCCTCTTACCGGGCGGCCGCGGTGCTGCCCGCCCCCGGCCTGCACGGACCACCACCCAGGCTTTCCCCCCCGCCCGGGGAGGTCAGCGGGGGTGCAGCTGCTTCACAGAGCCCGCCCAAACCAGCCGTGCAGCAGCAGACTCCGTGGAAGTAAAATAGTCAGGGGAGAATTCATGGCATGATGAGCAGCTTGGGGAATTTAACTTCAGTGTCTCCTGGACCAGTTATTTATAGGGATCCCTGATGCTGTCAACTACCAGCTGCATGTGGAGGACAGCGTACTGATACCCCTCCCAAGCAGGGACTCCTCACCACCTTGAGGGCGGCACAGGACACCGACCGTACCTGCCTCTAGTTCCCGTCCCAGCCCTCAGTGCTCAGCAGCAACTGCACCTCCACTAAAAATATTCTTTAGCCTCTGAACACAGACTTACAAAGTTACACACAAAATCTGTGAACTCCCATTTCAACCCAGATAGCTGGAACCTTGGTTGCTCTCCACTGGTAAGATAAAAGCTGTCAATTCAGGTTTTGGACACCGATGTGGGTTATTTTTTAAGTCTGAGACAGATTGCAGGTATTGTTTGGTCAATCTAATTCTCCTCTATGCTCGCCCAGGGGCTGGCCACACACACAGCAGGACATGGTCTTTCCCTGCTCTCGTTCCCCGGCACACACCACCTGGCTGGCTGCTGCCTAGCTGAGCAGTACTGCAGGAAGCAGGTGAAGGCTTCCAGCCCAAGCTCTTTAAGTTAGGATAACAAGCTCATGAAGATGACTCAATGTCACCCCTTCTGAGACTCCCCCACACTAACTCCTGGGGTAGCCAGACTTTTCCTTTATCCCTCTGCATGATGACAGTCTGCCACAGATGGATGGTGCCACAGCAAAGCAATAAGCTCCTGCAGAACAGATCATGAGCGCGTCTGCTCTGTTACTCTCCCTCTCTACAGCAAGACTCTCCCAGACATGCTGGCAAAGCATCTACACAGAGCTGCCATCAGGTCTGAGATATCCCCAAGTCCAAGCCAAGGCCCCAGCCTTGCTGCAGAGCTGGTGAGAGCCAAAAAGGCAGAGACAGACACCAGGGCATGTGTGACAACCGACTGTGGGCACCTGACACCTGTTTTCCAATAGCCATCACTAGTACCTGGCCCTCCACCCTGTCTAGGGAACAAGGGGTTTCTCTGCTATGGAGAACACTTAGTTTGAAGTACCCACTGTCCTCCTTTATCTATATCCCACTTCAATACTGATCACAGGGCACGATGAAGGGACCAGCCTGTTTTACTGCCACCCCACAACCTGCTCAGAGCCAGCTGCAGCCCTCAGAGGGCCAAAAGCAGCTCCTACCCAGTGCAAGCTGACACTAGGCCAGCACCCAAGCTTGGAAGGAGTGGTGCGGGTGGGATAGAGCTGGCTTCATTACTGAAGTTTCCTGGACCACGAAGCACCTTTCATCTCCCAAGAAGATGATGCACCTTCCTTCCCTCTGCAGGGCACAGCATACAGCCACTGCACATCAGGAGCACAACTGACAGGCAGGACGGCCCCAAGAGAGGCTGCTGCGGGTCCAAACCCAGACCAGGTGGTTTATTCACTTCATATTTATTTTTCACAAAGACTGTACAAAATTTTTATAAAACTCTGGTGTGGGGATGGGCTATGACATTGATCCAAAAAAATAATTCCCATGCAGTCCCACCAGTTCCATAACTTACAAGGAAACAGATAAGCTACAGAGAGCTGCGAGTCCTGGAGTATTTACACCAAGGCGGGCAGGGCAGAACAGGAGACAAAGCAACACGTGAACAGAGGTATTTACAATATGGACATACAGGCCCCCTCACCTCATGATAATGGCAGCAGCAACAGCAGGAGGTCGGGCCTGTGGTGCTCAGAGGCTGATATAGAATATGGGCTATTTACAGTATCTCACATATTAACAGCTTTACAAATGTGTCCAGGGAGTTCTCATGTATAAAAAAAAAAGCACCAAGTGTCTGAATAGAAATCACACAGGCCTCCACGGGGGCTAGAATCTGAGGGCAGGCTGGCACCTGTGGCATCACCGGCTGATGTCTCTGCTAGAGTCCCATATTTTTGTGCTCGGCTCCATCTCCAACATATCAAAGAAGGGGTGCTTGAGGGCTTCAGCCAGGGTGATGCGCTTGGATGGCTCATACTCCAGCATGCTCTCAATGAGGTCGAAAAGGCGGTGATGGTCCTCAGCCTCAGAGGTCAGGTATCGCTGGGGAGATGGAGAGGGGAGGTTAGGGCAAGGATACTGCACCCTGTCCCATCACAGTACATTCCATGGGCTGAACGGCTAAGCTGGGGGAAGACTGGTTTGTTCAGACTGTCACTCATCCTAGACCTGAACTCTGGGCTGCTTTACCAAGCACGGAACTGCTGAGTTTTCACACCCCCCTGCCACCTTTCCCAGGCACTTCCTGAGGTCTCCGTGCCCTCCTCCTCCTCCTCCTCCTCCTCCTCCACTTCAGATTAAGCTCAGGTTGATGCAGTCTTCCTAGTCTGTCAGCCAAGGCTCCTTCGGGAAGACACTGGTCTGACCCTTTCGGTGGCCCAACCTTGCCCACAGGAAGAATCTTCACAACTGGGGCAGGCACTAAAGACTCTGCAATGAGACAAGGATAAAGCAACTGGATGCTCCTGCCCACCCCGCCTTACCCGCAGAGGCTTGCAGTTTTCCCTAACATAGCGGCCAGCAGAGGTGTTCTCATCCCAGTCCAGGCGGCCATGGTAGAAATATTTCTGTTTCCTGTCAGAGTAAGAGGTGAGAACAGGTTACGGCCAAGGAAAAAACATCTTGCAGCAACAGCAACGTGCCAGCCCTGGCAGCACATACTACTCAGGACACTGCAGCAGCCCAGGCAACTGGCTCAGCAGGCTCAGTCAAAGCTTGATCCCTCAGAGAGAGCCGCTATACATGAAGCGGGAGAGCTGGCAAGCCTGCGGTGCCCAGCTGGCCTTGCTCACCTTGTCTTCCGGATCATCCGAGAAGGAATTGGCCCCAAGATCCTCTCCATCATAGCCAGGTGCTCCCGGTTGTCATGTGTCTGAGAGAGAAAAATGTAAAGGGAAGGCATGGAACAGATTCCAGTTGTTCTACCTCCAGCCCTGGGTGTTCCCCAGTTCAGAAACCCCTGCTGGGCAACACCTCAGTCATCTCTACAAGACTGCAGTGATGGAGGGAACCCGATCAGTCCCAGAGGCTCCTGGCTGTACTGGGAAACAGCCAGCATCCTCTTTCATCTACAGTTTTCATCTCCACTACCCCACAGTTGTGAGGTAGCCACACAGCATACAGTTCTCACCTGAAACAGGGTGAAACCCACATAATACTCAAAGATGATGCAGCCAATGCTCCACACATCACACGGCTGGCTCCAGCCAAGCTCTAAAAAACAATGTTTTTCAAATAAAAGATCTGGTTATGGCCTAAGATTCCAAATCCCTCTCCCTCACCCTTTTAAAAAACAAACAAACAAAAAAAAAAAACAAAGGGAAAAACAATTCCCACTCCAGCCAGGCTCCTGATATGCTCGTGACAATATACTGCCCACCTGGTAGCAATGCCAAAACACCAACCCTCCCAGAAAACAGAGAGTAAAGTACATTAAATAAAGCATCTTTGATCTCCCAAGATAGCTACTGAATGATGTGGAGGCAAAATGCTCCTTAATCCAGCAGACAGCACCCAGTGCCCTCAAAGGCAAACACCCGCCTCTGCAGAAAGACCAAGTGGTACCCACCCAGTATGACTTCTGGGGCCCGGTAATGCCTGGTAGAGACAATCGTGCTGTGATGCTCATGATCAAATGTGGCGCTGCCAAAGTCCACCACTCTGATGGCTGTGCTCTTCACGCTCCGCTCGTCCCGCTTCTTCACAAGGGAGAATGGTATCAGTTACTCAGGAATTTTGAGATGTGGACTTAGGCCCTTCCTTAAACTGCTGAGGCTTCGCCACAGGGTACCGCGGGAAGGGAAGGCTTCAGAGGGTACATTAGTGCTGGCACAGCCCCGCAGCACAGCCCCCAAACAAACTCTCACCATCACGCAGGTAAGCCTGTGGTCCCTGTGGGTTACTTAAAGACCACACAGGCCGTTCATGCAGGATATGGGACCTGAACAAGTGCATGAACATTGTCGGTCAACCCTGTATCCCTGGGGCCATGTCCTGACTCCTCCCACCTGCCGATAAGGTCAGGGATACCAAGAATCCAAGAGAAGACCTCTAACAGAAGGCAGTGCTGTTACCTTTTCCAGGTTATAGGAGAGTTCGTAGTCAGAGTTCACAAAGAGGATGTTCTCTGGCTTGAGGTCAGTGTGAGTGAGTTTATTGTCATGCAGAACTGAGGAAGCAAACAGAGTTGGGGTGATGGAACAGAAGCAAAGTGAGGCTGCACCCACCCAAACAGCAAACACCATTAACTCAGTTTGTTCATACTGGCACCAATTTAGCCTACATTTAGAACTGGGTGTGAACAGTCAGGCTAGTCCAGGCCAAGATGCTTCACCAGAACATGTGTGTGGAGGGGGATGCTGAAGTGCCCTGAGATACTGCCAGCCCACATGTATCAGAAAACATTACAGTTAGGAAAACAAAAAGGATTAATTCCAAGCACTCATTCACCACTGGAGGGGCAGGAAGGCTCAGTCTCAGAACCACAGCAAAAACTTGCTGATTTGGGCCACCAGTTGCAGAGCTTCAGGGCTCTCCAGGTCAGTTAAGGACCAGCGGAGAGAAGAACAGTGAACACTTACATTTCACAGCCTGGCACACCTGGTAGGCCATGTGCCGTACTTGGTGGATGGGATAAGGCAGATAGTTGTTGTCCTTCAGGAAATCAAAGGTGCTGAGTCCCAGCAGTTCGAAGGAGATGCACATGTGGCCATGGTAGTCAAACCAGTCAAACATCCTGACACAAAGACTGAGAGAAAAATTCTGATTCAGGACAGATTTGCACGCAACACTCAGCTATCTTATCCCTGTGCCAGGCTACTCCTTTCCTTTCTCAGTCTGTACCCCAGAGTAAGCCAGTATGCCTCCAAAACCTAGCTACAGAGGACTTCAGTCACACAACATCAAGCACCCCCCTCATCCCATCCCTGCAACTGTGCTAAGGCAATGCTTGCCCTTCCATTTTAACACCAAGAGCACACTTACTTCGTGTTCTCAGGATCCTTCTCATTGATTTTCTCCAGCACATTAATTTCCAGTCGAGCAGCCTCTTTGTATTTCTCTACGTTTTTAATGATTTTGAGAGCAACACGTGCACCACCCCTGGGGAGAAACAGGAAGAAAGTACAAGATCACCCCTGAGCTGGGTCAGAGAGCCTGTGCCCTGCAAAAAAAGCTTTCTGATCTGGTCTTATCCTGCAAGTTGTGCAGCACAGCCTTCCACCACCCTTGCTCAAGCCAGAAGACAGCCGTTATTAAGGGCTGTCTGCCAGAGCAGTGCCTTTTCCCTCCTTACAAACAGCCCTGAGGCTCCCCCCAACCCCTCTCCAACACATGGGCAACCCAAGAGGGCAAGTGACCAGACCAGCAGAGGAATACTGGAAACCAAGAGACTCATTTTCACCCCCAGGCTCCCATGTTAAGCACAAAAGGCTCCACGGCCAGCTGTGGTCTCTCTTTTTCCCTCACCACCACATCCCTCCCTGTCCTAGGAGCAGACATACCTCCGGTGATCGATGCACTGCACCACTCTGCCGAATGTGCCCTCCCCTAAGGTGCTAATAATCTCATCTGGGAGGGAGAGAAAGAAAGGAAGGCAGGTGAGAGAGTGAGCACGACCTGGATGCAGCGCATACACAAGGCAGAGGAGAATGCATTGCAACACCTAACCTGCACACAGCTTGAGAGACCGGAGCAGCGGAAGGCTGACACCGGCTGCACAAGGCAACTGCCCTAGTTCCCTGGCACTTCAGCAACAATACAAAATATAAACGTAGCTTTAACAAAAGGGGAAGGAAAGGAGAGGGTTTCTCTTTAATAAACAATGAAAATAAAATGAAACAGAAAGATAAGACAGATCTGCGACTGCGATGGGAGCTTAACTAGAGAGCTAAATTATGTTACGATTTGGCTGTACATCTTTCTTGTAGCCAGTCGCCGACGCGATAGATCAGATGCCCCTCGTCGTCGTCCTCCACACTCTTGGCCCTTCTGCTGCTCTGTCGACTCCGCTGCTGGCCCAGGCAGACAGGGAATTCATCATTCACCAATCAGATTTTCAAACCAGCGCAGCAGCCAGCGTCACGCATTGGTTGGTTTGGAAATTCACATGGTTGTTTGAGGAGGGGTTGCAGGAGGAGATTCCCAGCCAATTCATACGGCACAGAGGAATATATAACGATAGGGATATTGCAAGGGAACATGTCAAGATACAACACACTAGCTCAGAAAAGAAAAAAACAGTTTGCTTTTCGTTGTAGCAAAAAAAAAAAAAAAAGAAAAAAGAAAAAAAAGAACCTACAACAGCCCCACCCGAACCAGTGTGAGAGCAGAAATGGTCAGAACAAGGGCTAGCGGAGGGGCAGTGGAAGGGGCCAGCTGCTCTCGCTCCTAGGGGGCCTCAGAGAGGAACGGCACTGGCCTTTGGGTCCTGGATAAGGCCAAGAGAGCACGCTGAAGCACAACTCTGCAGCCGGGCACTCAGTGGCCGTGGGGAGAGGCTCACTTCAAGCCCCACAGCAGCCACTGAGGAAAGGCGGCAGAAGGCAGGTGCTGGGAAGTCCTGCACAAGCAAAGGGCCAGGCTGCCCCACACAGGCACTCCCCATCCCATTCCAACAACCACCCACATAGCTTCCCCCAGCCCCAACACTCAGAAAAAGATGAATTCAGAGATTTCAGAAGCAACTCTTGGTATAACGATCCATCCAAAACCAGAGAGAATTTATGAGTGACTGCCTGGGGGAAGATGTGACACTTCTTCCTAGACCCTCCCCCAAAGAAGCTGATCCTGGAAGGACTAACTTCCAGGAGAGAAGCAGAGGCCCAACAGGGAATAGGGACAGCCTGGGATGAGGCAGATAAGAGGTTTATGCCAGAGAAGAGAAAATTCCTGCCGTCAGTTCTTCAGCTAAGTATCCCCACACCTGGGAGCAACCGGCCAGCAGACTTGGGACCCGAATCCAGCCCACAATCCCATCCCTGAACATACAGCCAGAACAGACCAGACAACACTGAGAGCTCCACACACAGAGCAGAGAACGTGTCTGGGGTCTAACAGAAGTGGAAGGTGAACAGCAGAACAGACAAGAAGAGAAAGCCAGGGACACTGCTGGGAAGAGCCTGTGATGGTTGCTGCCTCCACCTGAATCGATCAGTCCACAAGCTCCTCTCCTTTGCAAAACCCCTCGCACAACATCCCACGTCAGCTGGGCCCACCCAGAAGGATCCTGCTCTGACATAGGACCAGACCCTCAGAGACGGGGGGCTTCCTGCCACAGAACACAGGCCCGAACCAGGGACCACAGGGGCCAAGCTGCCTGTCGCAGGCAGACCGAGCTCTCTGGGACCAGGATCAGCTAAACATTTGCTGTACAAACCTCGCACAAAAGACTGCTTGGCTGGGGTTCCTAGACAGCTCTTAATGAGCATCACCGAACAAAAGCAGCGCTCTGCGGGGATAAAGGAGCTGAGGACTGCAGCACCACCCCGGGGGACACGCCAGCCTTGCAAGGCACGCCTGTCCTCCCACCTCTGAGCGGGCAACACTGAGAGGGTCTGAGCTGCCTGTGCCCAGCTGGCACAGGGCAGTCACTGCCAAGGCGCATCAGGATGGTGGACAGGAACTGCTGTCTGCATCAAAGGCTTTTTACGCATTTCTCAAGTTGAGTCCGAGAGAGCGTTAGAAAGTGAGTTTTACTTACCCAGCTCGCCACCTGGGAGAGAAAGGTTACAGGGGAGGCCCAGCACAGCAGGATACTCACCGATGAGGAGCGACTAAAGGACCGGCTGCGGCGCCGCCTCCGCCTGTGCTTACGCCGGCTGCTTTTGCAGCTCCGGTAGCTGCCCTCACGGTCCCGGGAGCGTCGGTACTCGTAGGAATGACGGTACTCAGGTTCATAGTAGGCTTCCCCTCGCTCGCGGCTGTAATCGTTCCGCCGGTAGCTGTCACAGTAACGCCGGTCATAGGCCCTCCTGTCTGCTGAGTGGTCATCGTAGCTAGGGTGGGGAAGCAAGCCAGGGGATTCAATTACAAACACCGCCTGGGAAGTTACAGCTCAGAGCACACAAGAGAGCAGAGCCCAGGCCACACAGAAGCTGGGCTGACCACAGCCGCCTCCGGGCCGAGAAACACTACAGGGTTTGAGGTCCCACCTCATCCTTGCAGGCTCACCTCCTGGATCGAACATGGTAACTGTCTTCCCGACGGTGCCGACGGTCACGCTCGCTGCTGCTCGATCGTGACCGTGTCCGCCGTCTCTTGTGTTTGCGACTTCTGTAGCGCTCATGATAGCTGCCTCGGCTGCTGCGCTCCGACGAGCGGTACCTTCTAGAGTGAGGCATCTACAGGAACAACAGACAGTGATGACTTTGTGAGGCAATTGCCAGGGAGAAAAAAACAGCACAGATCATCAGTGGCCAAGGAGCTGCTAGGGCAAGATGGAGGAGGCAATCAGCAGCATGTCTGAGCGCGCAGGGGGGATTTGAGAGGCAGGGGATGAACTTGAGACATCCCAGAACCCTGTACGAGAGGGGATACGACCACCCACAAAGGCTGTGCTTGCTGCAGTTCTGTCTTCCAGGTTACTTTCCCCCTCTTCAGCCGCATTTGCACCTTCAGGGCTTCCACCTCCTCTCTTTAAGCTAACATGCTCCCTAGGAAGGGGAGAAGCACCACCAAGGAGAACTGAGGAAAGGTGAAATGAAGCTCAGGATACCACCGGTGCTTGGCCCAAAGTCCTGGCGCACCAGTACCGAAGACACCTAAGCAGGCAGCTCCTGGAGAGATGTCTCTGGTTTACTGCCCAGCAAGCAACATCTATGCTTCCCACTGCAAGCAGGGATGACCCTACAGCATCCAGAGAGCAAAACCATCCTTTCCACATGCAGAGGCATTAATGAAGCCTTGCTGAAGGAAGGAGCGCTCACCTCTACCTCTCTAGCAGGATGTGAGAGTCAAGAGCAAAGGAGAATATCCCTAGGTAAGATGGCACACTGGGTCCCAACGTGCTAGTTCGTAGGATCCCAATCCCATTGCCAGACCTCACTCCACAACTCTAAGACATTCCCCGCACGTATTTTGGTTCTGAAGCATCAAGCAGCTCAATCTGCCTCGTCTCCACAGGCAAGAAGCTGGAGCTCCCTTTGTCCACACACCGCCCACCAGCGATTTCCCCCACCCCCCCGAAAAGCGCACTCACAGGCCCGGCTGCCTTCCCACACCCACACCCACGCTGACATTACAGGCGGCAAACCCGCCCCCGGTGATGTGGTGACCCGGGGGCCAGGGCTCGTCACACCCGAGCAAGCGTCACCCTCCAGGGCCAGGCCGGGCTCTGCGGGGCCACGCACGGCTCCCCCCGGTTCGGCGGCTCCGCAGCCGGGTCTCGCTGCGCCCACGGCGGGCGCAGAGCCAGGGCGCCGCTTCCAGCCTCCCATTAAAGGCACCGGGGGAAGGCGACGCTGGCGGCCCGCCAGAGCCGGACACCCTCTTCACGAGCAAGCGAAGCCCGCACCGGGGCGTTCCACAGCAGGTCTGGAACCGGTTTGGGGACGATGATGGCGGCCGCGGTGCTGCCCTGCTCCGCCGCCGCCGGGCGGGGCCTCCGCCGGGCGCGGGGCCGCGCCGAGCACCAAAAGCGGAAGCACCGGAGCCCGGCCGCCAAGCGAGGGACGCGGCCCGGTCACCGGGAAAGACCGGGGCGGCGAGAAGGGGCGGCGGGTGGGGAGCCTCCCGCCCCGGTGTCCCCGGGCCCGGCC
>VZTV01014500.1:31037-42141 GCA_013400875.1 Anhinga rufa
CGCCCCGGCCCGGCCCCGCGGCCGGCGGGGCAACAAGTGACGGGCACCGGGGCTCCGCACCAGGCCCGAGGGACGCGGCTTCGCACCGCAGCCGGGCCTCACCGGAGCCCGGGGCCGCGCTGCCCCGGCCCCCCCTCGCCCTCGGGTTCCCCCGCGCCCGGCCCCACCGGGGGCACAGACACCTTCCTTCTGCCTCAGCCGCTCCCCGCGGCCCCGGGCCCCCGGGGCTCCCGCAGGGCCGGCGCAGCCCAGCCGAGCCGGGGACCTCCGCTGCCCCAGCTGGGCGTGCGAAGGAGGAGGCAGGGGCTGCCTGTCTTTGCCTGCTTGCAAAGCCTCCCCCCCCTCCCCCCCCCTCTCGATGCTGTTTTTAATTTCCGCGTCTGGTGAGGAGCTGTGCCGTCCCCACCGCGGCGCGGGCCCACGGGTGCCCACGGGGCCTGCCCGGCACGGGCTCCGTCTCCTCAGCCCGGGAAGCTGCTGGAGGAGGGCAGGGCACCCGGCGAGGAGCTGGGCCTGGCTCGCAGTGTCACCGGGATCACAGGGACAGCTGATATGGGAGGAACTGGGTGTCACGGGGATGTTGAGTCATATAGGGTGGGCTTTCTCTATGGGGGACAAAGCTGCCAGGCAGTCATCTCCCGCAGCAAGCTGTGACACAGCCGATGTCCCCGGCCTGGTGAGGCGCCCTGGAGCAGGGCCGGCACCCACTGTGGGTCCCCGGCACCTGTAGCCAGCTCTCCTCACCGCTGGGCCCCAAACTCCCACGTGTGCCAGTTCCCCCGTGCTGCCCCAGCGCGACACCGATGGCTGCAAGCCCTTACAGCCCTTTTCCCGGGGAAGCCACCCCAAAGTTTGGGAGCCTAAGCTTGGCAGGAGTGGCTTGCGCAGCTGGTGCCCGGTGCTGAAGGTGACATGAAGCGAGCTGGCAGGTGGACAGCTGGCGGGATTACACCGGTGTTTATCCCTTTATGGGGATACATAAAGGCCACTGAGATCAGGGCCCCACACATTCGGCCTGACACAGGGTAAAGGACAGGGCCTGCCCTAAAGAGCTTAAGCCTAAAGCTGAATCAAGAGCTCCCGGTGGGCTCAGGCAGCTACGGGGGCAGGCGGTTTTCCCACTCAGCGCACGGCATTTCTCAGGGCACCATGGGGGTGCAGGAGGCAATCTCCTTGCCTGTCCCAGCAAACCTTGGCCGTGGACAAGGAGGTGTTACTCTGTGTGAGGCTCCTCGCCCTGGGGGTGTTCCCCGGAGAGGTGATACCCCCCTCCCTGCCAGGCTCCGGCGCTCTTTTGCTGAAGGAGACTCAACCATGATACCAGGACTTCTCCTCCCTCCTCTTCCTCACCACCTGCAGAAAGCCTGGTGCCTGTGCCCCACCGAGGACGCAGGGTACGAAACACCCGCAGGCTTCTTGTCACGTGCAAAAACCAGTTTGGATCCATGAGGCACAAAGAGTTGCCCTGAGGTCACCTGTGGAGATTTGGATCTATACCCACAGCCAAGGCTGGGGCTAATGGGGGGCACCCAAAGGTGGGAGCTGGACTTGCTTTTCCAGGCACCCATAAGGACTTCAAGTGCGGAGCCCGGGAGTCGACCAAGCCGTTGCAGGAGCCATCGCAGGCCTCCTGAAGAAAGGCATAACACGCATTTGTGTGAAGATTGAAAACATCCCCGCCACATTTGCATGTGAATGGGGATGCTGAATTTCATGGCATAACCAAATGCTAATCAACTGCTCTGCTTGCTGTCTCTTGGCTTTTCTTCTGAAGCCTCTAAGCTTGTCCGCTCTCAGAAAAAAGGAGGTGGATTAAGGTGTCCTGCAGGCCCTGGGCTGTGTTGCTGCTGCCCAGTGCTCACGAGCAGCCCCTTTGGGGCTAGACGTGTTCTTCCCACCTTCCCCATGGCAATGGCACTTGTCTGTCCTTGCTTGGCTGCTGCCTGGCTTGCCTGTGCTGCAATCCCAACTGCCTCCCAGGCCCCCAAGTCCCTTGGCTGCCCCAGGAGCTTGGCACTTGGTTTGCATAACCAGCAAGGCTTATTCTAAACCCTGCTATGCCAGCCCTGGTGGTGGCAGGGAGCTGGTGGATGACAGGAAGCAAAGCCCACATCCTCCCTGAGTTTTCCACAGGGCAGATGTCAAGTCTGGGGTAGGGGCATATGTGTGCATGCATTGCCATGCCATGAGGAGAGGGAGGAACGACAGCCAAGCTCCTTGAGCTACAGCCCTCCAATCCTACACGCACAGGGTGATGTTTGCTCCCCCAGACCCTCAAGAGCCAGTGCAGAATTGCTCCTCTTGACATATATGTACTTGCATGTGCCCCAGCCAAGCAGAAGGGTCTTAGTTGTGTGTGTGGGCAGGCACGTGTGCATGTGTCCTGAGTGCCTGTCCCTCCGCATTGTGTTGGACTCTAACTTTGATGCTGGGTTTGTTTTCTAACTGCCTGTGTCCTGCCTCTCCCCACTTCTCCCTGCCCGACTCCATCCCCCACGCTCCCTCCCTGCAGGTTTTACTGGGACCTCATCATGCTGCTCCTCATGGTGGGGAATTTGATCATCCTGCCTGTGGGCATCACCTTCTTCAAGGATGAGAACACCCCTCCTTGGATCGTTTTCAATGTGCTTTCGGACACTTTCTTCTTGGCTGACCTGGTGCTGAACTTCCGCACAGGCATTGTGGTGGAGGACAACACAGAGATCATCCTTGACCCTCACACCATCAAAATGAAGTACTTGAAGAGCTGGTTCCTGGTCGACTTCATCTCCTCCATCCCGGTTGACTACATCTTCCTCATTGTTGACCTGGAGACCCAGGTGGATTCTGATGTCTACAAGACAGCCCGGGCCTTGCGCATTGTCCGTTTCACCAAGATCCTCAGCCTGCTGCGCCTGCTCCGCCTCTCGCGCCTCATCCGCTACATCCACCAGTGGGAGGAGGTCAGAACCCCTTGGGGGTCCAAGGCCCCTGGTCAGGGTCTCGGGCCAGGTCAGGGATCCCTGGCTGTGGGGTACAGCTGGCTGGAGGGCAGGGGTTCAGAAGGCTGTTCTGGGAAAAGAGTTTCTCTGCAGCTCCACTCCCGCCTCTTCCCCAGATCTTCCATATGACATACGACCTGGCCAGTGCTGTGGTGAGGATCTTCAACCTCATCGGCATGATGCTGCTGCTGTGTCACTGGGACGGCTGCCTCCAGTTCCTGGTGCCCATGCTGCAAGACTTCCCCGAGGACTGCTGGGTCTCCATCAACCACATGGTGGTGAGTGCCCCAGGAAGGGGCGATGCCGGCTGCACATCTACAGGGGCGGGGGAGGATTTGGTTACACATCTCGTACTCTAAGGCTGGAGCTGCCTGGATCCATGTGCTGCGGAGCAGCATCTCTCTGGTCACAGCCCTGCAACAGCATTGAGATGGGGCAGAGGGAATCTCTGTGTCACCTTCCCATCTCAGTCCACCTTGGCTGCTGCTGGAGTCAGAGCAGCAGAGGAATCCCTCATGCCCTTCCAGGAGGGAACAGGGCAGTGGGGCTCCTGCCTCCGCCCTCAAGCAGGGACTGGTGCAGGCTCAGGGCTTTGCGCAGTCCCTAGTGCCTCCTCCCAGAGCAGAGCTCTGCCCTTTGGGCTTGGACACGTCAAAAACCTTTTCCTCGCTGGGCCTCTGGACTCCTTGGCTCTGGGGAGGGGGGGCTGGGGGGTTCAGCCCAGCAGCTCCTTCTGATAGACCCCCCAGCGCTGCTGTTCCTTCATCTGCAGAACGACTCCTGGGGGAAGCAGTACTCGCACGCCCTGTTCAAGGCCATGAGCCACATGCTCTGCATCGGCTACGGCCAGCAGGCGCCTGAGGGCATGACTGACGTCTGGCTCACGATGCTGAGCATGATCGTGGGGGCCACCTGCTACGCCATGTTCATCGGCCACGCCACTGCCCTCATCCAGTCGCTGGACTCCTCCCGGCGCCAGTACCAGGAGAAGGTCAGCAGGGTGGGGTAGTGAGTGCCTGAGTCCTGGGGGAAGACACCCTGGCACAAGCGGGTCCAGCTCCAAAACTTGTTCAGCATGGCCTGCCCTGATCTCTGCCCTTGCCACTCACCCAGGGGTTGTGGGACTGGGGTCAGGCTGCCCATGTGGATAGAGATGCCCCATTTGTGATGTTGGGGTTCACCCTAGCATAGTGAGGCCCCCATCCTCACCTCTGCCCTGGGACCCTCTGCACCCTGAGTGCACGGGGATCCTGCCCTCCACCCTGGAGGTGGCCTTTGAGACAGGACCCTAGAGCTGGGGTGGCTGGATCTCAGCTCTGGCAGCAGCTGCTTCTCACTGCCAAGGAGAAGGAGAGCATTGGCTGGCAGTGATGCCAGCTTCTGGTGCGGTGCAGCTTGTTTCAGCACAGCCCCTTGTGGCTCTGCCTTGTTCCCACAGTACAAGCAAGTGGAGCAGTACATGTCATTCCACAAGCTGCCTGGGGACACACGCCAGCGGATCCATGAGTACTACGAGCACCGCTACCAGGGCAAGATGTTCGATGAGGAGAACATCCTGGGGGAGCTCAGTGAGCCACTCAAAGAGGTACAGGCAGGCACCTCAGTGCTGGTGACTTGCGGGAGGGGGGCCGGTGCTTGCTGGGGTCAGGCTCAGCAATGTCACTGCTGACCTGCTCCTCACCCCACAGGAGATCATCAACTTCAACTGCCGCAACCTGGTGGCCAACATGCCCCTGTTTGCCAATGCGGACCCCAACTTTGTGACAGCCATGTTGACCAAGCTGCGCTTTGAGGTCTTCCAGCCGGGGGACTTCATCATCCGCGAGGGCACCGTGGGCAAAAAGATGTACTTCATCCAGCACGGGGTGGTCAGCATCCTCACCAAGGGCAACAAGGAGATGAAACTCTCTGATGGCTCCTACTTTGGAGGTGAGGCTGGGCTGGGGGACCTGGAGAGCAGAGGGGAGAGAGAGCTGCCAGGGGGCAGGAGCCGAGGCATCCCTGATGTTTCTGCCTGCTGCACTTTCCGCCCATTCCCTCTTGCCCAGTGCCAAAGGCTTGGCATCCACCTCACACTGGGCTCTGGGGCTCAGAAGTCCACCACTCTTGTTCTTATGGGGTACCTTGTCCAGCAGATTGAATCAGAGAGACCAGCAGTCAGAACCCTGAATTCTGGCTGGCTTGGACAGAGGAGGCATCCACCCACCCCTTCTGTGGCTGGAGAGGAGGGCGGTTTAGAGCAGAGCACCCGAGCCAGTTTACAGGCTACAAGCACAGGTCTGGGAGAGAAACAGGCCAGGTGAACACAGCAGCCATGCCCAGGGATGCCTCCATGGCCTGGGGAGGGAGGAAAAGGCTGTGTCTGGCCAAGGGCACAGCCGTGGCTGTCTGAACTCCCGGGTCTGTCTCTCCTCCTGAGTCATGCTCTATTTCTGTGCAGGCTGTGGGAGTGCCGGGCAGTCCTGTCCCCGCTCTGTCTGCCATTATCTGGGGAGGCTGTTGGGAGGGGGACAGACAGCTACGTCATCCTGACACCCAAACCTGTCTCCCTGCAGAAATCTGCCTGCTGACACGGGGCAGACGGACAGCCAGCGTGCGAGCTGACACCTACTGCCGCCTCTATTCCTTGTCGGTGGATAATTTCAATGAGGTGCTGGAGGAGTATCCCATGATGCGGAGGGCCTTTGAGACGGTGGCCATGGACCGGCTGGACCGCATAGGTGAGGAGCAGCCCCTGGGCCCAGTATGGCCACCTCTGCACCTGCTCCCGGGGGCCATGGCACCCCAGCCCCATGGGTCCCCAGCAATGAGGATGAGGGGGAGCACAGGGAAGGAGCCAGCCTCCAGGATCCTTGTCTCATCCCAGGCAAAATACGGGCAATGCCATAGGACAGGCTTCCCAGGGGGGCTGTCACCCCCCCCCCACGTATTTGCACTGTCTGGTGTTGGCCAGCTGCTTGTCCTCACCCCTCTTCACCTGTGGAAGACAAACAGGACCCCAGACCTCAACCTGGAGCCAGGGGAGCCAGGACTCCCCTGTTTTGTCCCTTCTTCTCCCTCTGCCCCAGCCTGGACCCTCCCCAGGGTCTTGCTTCCCTTTGGCACACTGGTGAGGTTTTACTGTCCCTTCCCCACTGCCCCCCTGCCCTCCACAGTGTCCCCAAGAACTAGCGCTCCCGGGGTCAGTGACACTGCTGCCTCCCACCCAGGGAAGAAGAACTCCATCTTGCTCCGCAAGCGAGCCGAGCACAGTGCGGGGCCCATGAACAATGAGATGATCCAGCAGATCATGAAGCACGACCAGGACATGGCCCACAACATCCAGGATCTGCAGCAGATGGCAATGGGCCGGGAGCTGAGCAGCAAGCCGGTGATCTGGGAGCCACTGGTGCATGCGCCCCTGCAGACAGCTGCCGCCACCACCAACGTGGCCATTGCCTTGACTCACCAGCACAGCCTGCAGGCTCACATCTTCCTGCCGCCCTCCTCCATCTCCAGCCCGCTCTCACCTGAGGCCACTCTGCTCACGAAGCAAGTGCGCAGGTCCCAGCCCAGCCTGGGAGGCTCCCGGCCCTCCTCCGTGAGCTCCCCGTCAGGGGTGCAGTCCCACCTCCAGACGCCGGCCGCTGGTTCGCCTTCCTCCCCCATGGTCCAGTCCCAGGTGCCCCTGGAGAGCGGGGGCCAGAGACCAAGCCATGGGGCACAGCCCCTGCCGCGCACGGCGCAGAAGGGGGAGCTGCCGCCAGCGGCCAAGCAGCCCCTGGCCAGCTCCCAGCCCCAGCTCTCCAAGTCCCGGGGTGCCTCAGTGTCCACCTCACTGCTGCAGCAGGCGGCAGGTGCTCCATCCCCCAGCTCGGAGCAGGCACTGCCGGCGGGCAGAACACTACACTACAGCCTCTCCCGAGCCACCGGCTCCCACATCTCTCTTCTGATGCAGCCCCAGCAGCTGGTAAAGCACAGGAGCATCCAGGGCCTACCTGTGGGGCGGCTCACCCAGGATGTCCGGCTCCTCTCTGCCTCCCAGCCCTCCCTTCCCAATAAAGTGGCCCAGCAAGCCGACGGGAGCTCCTTGCAGCAGGGCAGGAAATCTGCAGGGAACCTGGCCCGCAGATCCTCTCCCTCAGTAGCTGGACTTCTCACCAAGCCATGTCCGGGGATCCCAGGCCAGCCAGCACACCCGCAGCAGATGCCTTCAGGATCAGTGGCTCAACCCAGCCACTCTGTGGCAGGAGCATCCACTCCGCAGTCCCCGGTCTCTGCATCCAGGCAGGCAACAGGTCCCTCCCACAAGGGCTCTGTGGCCTTCAGCCCCGAGGTGGAAACGGGGAAGCCCAAACTCCCGTCCAACATGTGAGCCCCCAGTGGCACCCGTGCACAGCCAGGAGGGACCCAGGCACCCCAGCTGCACCTGTGGCAGGAGAGCAGAGGCGGCAGGAGAGGCAGAGCACCTGGCGAAGGCCCCCAGCCTCGGCTGCATCAGAGGGAAGATGAGGTGAGAGGTAGCGCCCGGGGACGTGGACTGGCCGCTCCGGGCACAGGGGCACAGCAGGGATGGGTGTGGGGCAACCCCAGAGCTGGACTGGCTGGATGAGGAGGGGGCTCTGCTTGCCCCAGGGCAGGGACCCTGCCTGGGCTCTCCCTTCCTTGCTCCATCACCACCTGTCCTGAGTCCTGCCCTCCTGGAGGCAGCAGGACAGGTCAGAGCCCTCGCCCAAACCCCGGCCTCCCTGGGGAGCCCAGCTCCCCACAACTGCTCCTTGGGGGCCGGGCCCTGCTGCGCTCTGCCCTCACACCCCCACAGCCTCTCCTCAGGGCCAGGCCGGTGCTGGCGGCTCCTCCAGGCTCATCCTCTCTCGGCAGCAGCCTCCACACGCTCACCATGATCCCCAGAAAGCTCTGCCCAGCACCTTCACTTTTTGGGAGAGGAGGGAGAGGCAGCCCCCTAGGGCCCACTGCCGAGGGTAGAGTGAGGGGGCTGGAGCCCATGGCAGGATCTCTCTTGGGGCACCATGCCAGGACCTGGGGGTCCCAGTCAGGGTCCCTCTGGTGTGATGAGTGCCAAGCGGTGGAGCTGGGGACAGATGGGTCTCCCACTGAGCAGCCCCTGCGTGCCTCTCCGACTTCTGGGAGCATCTTGCCTCAGAGATGTGGGCCCCCGCAGGGTTGGGATGTGCCACCTGGCAGGGCTCTGTCCCCACACGCGGGTGCTGTGGCCTGGACCTTCACCATGCTCCAGCAAGGGGGCAGCCCGGGGGGGGGACCTGTCTGCCTGCAGCTCCTGGGAGGATGCTCAGCCTGGGCTCTGCTCCCCCCTTGCCCTGCACTGCGGTCCCGTTTCCAGACTGCCTGGAGATGCTGGTCACCAGCGCCGCAGCGAGAAAAAGGGTGTCATGAAGAGATGGCAACCCCGGGCAGAGCCTGGGTGACGTGTGGGGCCACGGGGCTGCCTCCCCTCGCCCTCCTGAGTCTCCGTGTGGGAGGGCAGGGGCCTGGGGTCTCCGCAGCCAACCCGTATTGCCCCTCCAGAGCCAGTAGTCAGCAATGTGTGTTTGAGTTGTGGCTCTGCTGAGCAGCTGAGCTCTGCTTACAGTGTCGCTTTGGGCCAACTGTGTTAACAGTCCTGGTTAGAGTAGTGTCCCTTCCCGACCCTGCTGCGCTGCGCAAGCTGCTTCCCACTACTGGAGTCAGGAACCATGGCTTGTAGTCGTGCTCCGGGGCCTGGCTGCTGCCAAGTGGGGCCTGCCAAACCCCCGGTGCAGTGGGCGAGGGTCTTGCTCCACATGGTACTTCTTGAAGTGAGGTCTTCAGTTCTCCCCCCTCGTGTTTTGGGATGTCGGGACCAGTCCAGACCGCAGTGCTGCTCGGGGAGCCCAGCCTGCGGGACACAGCAGCCTGGCAGGAATCCCGTCAGTGTGTCCATTAGAGGGGATATCCAGCACTGCCTTTTTTTCACAGACTTCAACTCCCCTTCCCCACCCACCCCGCCATCCCACTCCATCCCCATGGTCGGTGTCTCCCCAGCAGCCCCTCAGGAAGGGGTCTGCAGCCGGGCCACATAGTCAGACATACCCAGGCTGTGTTTACACTGCGTGATGTAGATGTTTTAGCAGTCATCCTAGGTGTTCCCCACAGAGCACGCGGGCCGGCCCAGACAGCACTGAGCATGGCTCTGTTTCTACTGGCTGCACCGCTGGTGCACCCTCCCCATGCCACAGCCCTGTGCCAGGAGCCAGAGCCACCCTGTGCTCCAGTCACCACCGCGGTGGACCCTGCCATGAGCTGCGTCAGCTTGTGGCCCCAGCGCCCCATCCTGGTGGGGAGGCAAGAGGGGCGGCTGGAGGGGCCGGGGGTGCTGGCCATGCATGCAAGTGTCTCTGCAGCGTGCGTGGGCGCAAGTCTAGCCACCAAAGACCATGATCCTTCACTCTTGCACTCACGGCAGTCGATGTACAGAGCTTGTAGTTTTCATATCGCAGAGAATTTAAAAGCGTTTTTTTTATTTTTGGTCGTTGTACATAATGGATTTAAATAATAAAGAGAGATTCTGAGCTGGTCTGGGGGAGCCTCCTTTGGTGCTGCCCACAGGCACCCTGTAGTGCCCTGCCCATGGGGATGGGATGGGATGGGGGGATGCTGTGGTTCCCCTCCTACTTAAAAGCCCTCCCTGGAGCCAGGAGCAGCCAGAGCACCCTTCGGTGCCTGGCAAGGGGCCTCTCCCTGGCCCCACAGACCTGGGCAGTGCAGTGGGACCCCAAAGGCAGTAGGTCCCCTCCTGCCCACCCCCGTTCCTTTAGGCCCTGGGGAGATTAATGTTTAATCTTTGGTTATTTTCCCCTTCCATCTCCCTTCTGTTTGCTAACGTGGGGGGAGGGGGAGGTTTGGTAGTGCCTAATTGCAGAGCAGACTCTGGGCATTAACTAGATTAAACGAAGGTCATGCAGCAGGGGATGGGCTGGGGTGCCCGAGCCGCAGCAGCTGGGGCGCTTGTGGCACACAGCCCCACGCGGTGCTGCCAGCGCACCTGGCACAGGTCTGGGGGCACAGCTTTGCTCCGAGTGCAGCCCTCCTCGGCAGCCCCCGCACCCTGCCGCAGCACTATCAGCACAGCGCAGGCAGGGTGCGAACGCAGGCAGCCACTCTGCAGTGCCCCGCATCTCTCCCTGCAGCAGCCCCGCCGTGGGGCTGCGTCACCGGGGTGGCCCCTGCCTGTAGGATGCTGGTGGCAGCCCCACTATCAGCAAGAATTAGGCTCTGTGACACACGATGAGATCAGAGCTGATTAGCGGTTTCTTTCTAATTTGATTATTTCAGATTACACTGAAGCCAGCCTGATTAAGGCTGCGTGTAGGGTAACAGTCCCCTGCTGCAGTGTGCTGCTGGATGGCTGGGCTGCACTGCCAGTGCCTGGGCCTGGCTGTGCCTAGCCAGCGAGCCGCTCCACAGAGTGCACCGAGGCTGCCGGAAGCGAAAAGAGCATTTCCTTGGAAACACAGTTCCAGCCTGTGTGTCTTATGCCCAGCCACGATTTACCCACCGTCTGCAGGGCTGGGCTGCTCGGGCAGCCAGTGCACCTGGGCTGGGGAGGAGGCGAAGGGACCTGCTGGCTCCCGCTGTGTCCCGGGGCACGGCAGAGCCCCACTGCCTGCCCCGGAGAGGGCAGAGCCCTGCGCTGCTGCCAGCAGCCCAGCCCCAGCTCGGCAAGGGCACCGGGCTGTGGAGCCCCGAGCCCCCGCGTTCCCGGCTGCGGTGACAGCGGTGCGGGTTTAGCAGGCAGCAAGGCAGAGGTTGATTAAACCGGGGTTAGCGGAGATGAGAGGATTATGGCGGGTTAGCAGAGATCGCCCATCAGCTGCAGGCCCGGCGCTGGCGGCGTCCCCCGCAGCACCGCGCACGAAGGGTGGCACCGCACGGCTGCGCCCACCCGGCGAGTCCTCGGCCCAGGCGGGTGAGGGCCGTGAGGGCGATGGGAAGCCAAACCTCCCCCCGGCACCGGGGCGCAGCCTGCACGCACGGTGCACCGCACCTGCACGGCGCCCCCGCACCCCACAGCTGCACTGCGCCCCGCAGCTGCGCTGCGCCCCATCCCTGCGCCCCCACCGCTGCCTGCGCCCCACCCCTGCGCC
>VZTV01014500.1:48326-59924 GCA_013400875.1 Anhinga rufa
TCCCGCGGCGGCAGCCTGGGGTGCCCCGTTACCCTGCGCCTTCCCGGCGCCGGTGCGCTCCTCCCCGGCTCCTCCAGGCCTTGATGGCCGGGGGCGCTCCTCGCTGCAGCCGTGACTGTGGCCCCGCCGGCCGCACGCTGCTGATGGGCTGAGGGCGGCACTGCGGTGGCGGTGGGGGTCGGGTGCCATGCTGACATCTTCCTTTCTGTTGTCCAACAGCCCTGCTGATCGCTGTCAGCACTGCTGTGGATAAGATTATTGCCCACTTCAGCACCGCACGGAACCTGGTGCAGAAGGTGAGGGTCTGGGCCGAGGCTCTGACCGGGCTGGGCGGGGGCAGGCCATGCAGGCTTTGGCAGGAGGGGCTTTGGGAGCTCCAGTGCGAGGATCCCACCCTCCCTCCCTGCAGGCTCAGGGTTAGGTGCTGCCATTCCCCTCCCTCTCCTCTCCTTGTGCCTTCCTACTTCAGGCCCAGCTGGGAGACAGCCGGCTCAGCCCAGACGTGGGTTACCTGCTGCTGCACACCCTCTGCCCTGCACTCTATGCCTTGGTGGAGGACGGGCTGAAGCCATTCCAGAAGGATGTTATCACAGGCCAGAGAAAAAACTCCCCCTGGAGTGTGGTGGAAGCCTCTGTGAAGACAGGTCGGTGTGAGGAACATGCTCCTGGAGATGTTGAGATCAGCATCTCAAGGTGCCTGGAGTCCTTTTCCAGCCGGGGCTGGGGGAGGATGTGTTCCCAGAGACTGTCTGTGTCATGTATTCCACAGGACCCAACACCCGCTCTCTCTACTCCCTGTGCTGGCATGTGGCTGGGCTGGCCCCTCTCAACAGCACCAGACAGAAGTTTCATGCCTTTATCCTCGGTCTTTTGAAGTCAGTATTGCCCCTTGATGGCCCAGGCTGTCCTTCCTGCGATAGCAGGTTGGAGCAGAGTCCCAAGAGCTCTAACTTGGGTTCCCTTTGTCTTCTTTAGCATTAAGCAGCTGGAGCTGTGGATCTCTCACCTGCAGAAGAGCCCAGGTAAGGACACAGTGCCCAGAAACTCCCCACCCAAGTCCTCTCCTGCTTGCCAGGGTGATAATCCCTTACGCGTTCCGCCCACAATGCTTGGCGGTGATTTCCGTAGTGGACAAGGGTATTGTTTTCTGTGGCTGTTGCACTGGATGAGGGCAGTCAGGCAGACAATTTGGAGCATCGTTTGGACCTGCTAGGGTGGACCAGCTGGCCCTGGGAGGGATGTGTGGGCAAAGGCAGGTCATTTTGCAGCTGTCCAGCACTGTCCATATCTTGTAGGTGTAATCTCCATGCTGTATTCACCCATGGCCTTCTTTGCCCTGAGTCAAGGCCCTCTTCCTCACCTCGCTGATGAACTGCTGCTGCTCATCCAGCCCCTCTCAGTGCTGACTTTCCATCTTGATCTGCTCTTTGAACACCACCACCTCTCTGTGGATGTAAGACCCTTGTCCTGTCGGCTGGAGTCATCCCTGTCTCCTGCCCATCACACTGCTCAGGCTCAGGGGACTGTGCAGCCTTCTCTGGAGGGCCAGAGCACTGCTGCAGGGGCAAGCCTGGAAGATGAGGTCCCCCCCGATACTCTGGGGAGGGCAGCCGATGCAGAGGGCGACACAAGGTCCCAGTCCCAGGCAGCTGTGTGCGGGCTGGTCCCTGGCCCCCAGGTGGGGGCTGCCCTGCAGCAGACTTTCCAGCATGTGCTGCGGTGGGGTGACCAGCTCAGTCGCACTTTCCTCGGAGCTGACAGCTCCCCAGAGATCCACAGGCCTGAGGAAGGCCCTCGGGACACCGGGGCTGGCCTCAGTGGCTGGTGGGGCCAGCTGAGCCAGGCCTCCAGGGTTTATGCTGCTCCTAGCAAGGAAAAGTTTCCCTTCGTCTGGTGGACAAGGCTGCGGATGGCTGCGGGGGATTCCAGCCCTGGCCAGGCTGCGCGACCCCACGTATCTGTGAATGAGCCTAGAGGCACAGAGCTGCAGCTCCTTCAGACCAAAGCTGTCCCTGAACTCTCCAGTCCGAAGTCCAGCAGCAGTGCTGACACCTCTGGGACTTCTTCCCCTGAAGACCTCATCCTGCTCGCTGGAGCTGGAGCACCCAGCAAGCCAGATGATCCTGCTGCTGCTGGAGAGAAACTCCTGGCTGCTTCCCCAGAGCCTCGTGTGAATAGGAACCAGGCAGCCCCTTCTGACCCAGAGGCTGGCGGTCCTCCTTGTCCTGACAAGGGCAGCTGGCTGGGCCGGCTCTTTGGAGCCACCAGCCCCTCTGCCAGGAGCTTCCCTCCCAGTCCTGACACCATCTCAGCTAGGTCCAGGTAAGACCCAGCTTGGGCAGGCAGAGTGGGGGAAGTGGCACGTGCTAAGGAGGCGTTTTTCTTCCAGGCATGGGGCTTGCTGGCCTCACGGGGTGTCTTGTGCTGCCCAGGCTGTACTCCTGGGCTGTTGCGCTGTGCTGGGGGATTAGCACGTCCCAAGTGCTGCTGCCATCACATTGCCTCAGTCCTTTAGAGCAACAGGAGCTCATGGTGGAGGTTCAGTGGTACTTGATAGAGCCCTTGTCAGCTCCCAGATTGCCAGAAGTTTTCTGAGCAGGATGGGTGGGAAAAGGCTTCCCAGACAAATTTTTCACTTCCTTTGCTTTGTGGCAGGAGACCCTCTAGTTGGCTGTCCCCCAGCACACGTGTCCTGGCCATGGTGGTGAAGGGGCTGGCGTCTGAGAAGACCTGTGATCAAGAAGAGCCAGAGAGGAATGTATCCGATGTGCCCCAGACCCACAGGTGATGCAGGGCACTGTAGTCTTTGGGGCTGAAAAGCTGGTGGTAGACTTTTTTTTTTGTTGGTGCGGGGGTGGGAGGGGAGCAAGGGCTGTTCCCAGACATAGTCTGGATATCCCCCACACCTTTCTAGGGAAAGGCTTACACCACTCTGTTGCTACCTGGCCCGTTGACTGCTCCCTCGGGGATTCCCTGTCTCCTGCTGAGCTTTGGGTGAACCTGTGTGTCTGCCTAGCTGTCATCAGTTGTTTTCCCCAGACATTTCTGGGGGGGATTTTGAACATTTTCTTTCTCGTGTGCTTTGTGGATTCATAGCAGCTTGTTGGGGCAACTGTGTGGCAGCTCTGACCAAATTGTGGCAGGTCAAGAAAGCTGTAGTGGTCCTTCTGTGCTTGCGCAGTGTCTGTCCAAGCGAGCAGGGAGGGCGAGTGGCCATCCCACATCACATTTAGCCATCTCCCTCCTCCCTAGTCCTCACTGGCCCTGACCTAGATCTCCCCTCCAGGTCTGCGCAAGCACTGCTCACACTCTGCTGCTCGCTTTATGATGTAGCTTCTCAATCAAGTCAGTCAGATGGCATCTTTGCCTGGGGGGGGGGGGGNGGGGGTGGTGAGGGTGGGGGGCTCCACACACGAGCGTCAAAACCTCTCCTGAGCCCTGTGGGAGCTTCTCTCGGTGTTACCTGGGATCCCCAAGGAGATGAATCCCGATGGCGTTTGTTGTGCAGGGCAGTTCGGGCGCTGTGTGATCACACAGGCACTGCTGATGGTCACCTGAGCTTCCAAAAAGGGGACATCCTGCAGCTGCTCTCCACCGTGGATGAAGACTGGATCCACTGCTGCCATGGAAACAGCACTGGCCTAGTTCCTGTCAGCTACACATCCCTAATTTTGTGAGGAGGCGGAGACCTGAGGAAGCAGCTGAGCTTGCTGAAGCAGGTGCCATTTCCAGGAAGGACCATCTCCTGCCACTTCTTCACCACCTTCAGGGCTGGCAGTTCTGCAGGGGACCCTGTCCTGGTGCCCGTTGCTGCTGCTTGTTCGCATGACACCACCCTCTGCTGTGGGTGCGTCCCGTGAGCCACCGCTGTGCATGTCCCTGCAGATCTGCTGGCACTTCACCGTGGCCCCCGTTTGGGACCTGCTCTCGCTCATGTTTCCTCAGTTGCTGCCCACGCCTGTGCCAGGGCAGGGAAGGACCCTGTCCCTGCGTGGTACTCACAGTTCTGTATGTTGTCTCTGTGCCGTTGTGTCCTGCCACCACTGCCACCTCCAAGTGCCCTGCTTTGCCCCATGGCCGGGGCTGGTGGCCAAGGCCACCCATGCCCAGTCCCAGCACTCTGTAAATAGTTGTAACCACAGGAATGAGCTTATTCAGGGGGGAAAAGCTGGAAATAAAGGTTGTGACTCATGTGGCTGCATGTGTGAATGGATCATTGCAGTTGGGGGAAGCTGGAAATGGCCACGTGGCCTATCCCGGTGCTGGGTCTTCGGTGAGTAAATGCTCTTGCAGGCAAAGCCAGCATGGGTCAGGGCTGTGCGGGTGCTCTGAATGTCGGGTAACAACCACAGAGCTCAGCACAAAGTCATGCCCTGGCACAAAGTGCCCAGGCTCCTACAGGGCGTAGGAAGAAGCGGCGGCAGACATTCAGGGCCAGAAATAACCCTGGAAAAGTTTGTGTCATTCTGGCTAGTTGGTAACCAGCCCCACAGCACTGGTAAAGGTAGATGTTGGTTTGTTTATTAAGTTAAAACTAATCTTTTTACTGAGTCACAGGAATCCAGCAAGTGCTGGATTATTATTATTTATTATATTTATTATTATTTTTTATTATATTTTATTATTATTATTTATTATTATTTATTTTAAAATTTTTCTTATTGCTTGTAATTTCATACCAAACTACTTATTGGGAAGCCTCGTGCAAAATGTAAGAGAGAGACGTGGACATACTGGGGAGAGTCCAGCAAAGGGCCACAAGGCAGCAGCAGCTTGTCTCAGGGGCAACTTTTGGGCCAGTGTTCTCTCATATGGACCAAGAACTCCATTTCATCCTTCTAACTTCCACTGTTTCATGGCAAAGGAGACCACGCTTCAGCTGGCACGCTGTGTTCTGCTTTGAGGATAAAGATGCTCACTTTTTATTCTGTTCTAATTTTCATTTCTCTCTCTGGAATTTTTACTCTCAGACAAGGGACATTGTATCTTAATTGGAATGTTATTTGGCTTGCCTTAAGAAGGCCTGAAGAATTCCACAGCTGCCTCTGGACTTTAAAATGGGGTCAAGCCAGCCGGAGAGGAATACAAGTGGTACTTCAACTTTTTTTTTTTTTTTCATTAAAAAAAAAGCACACTACAATCCTTGGCTTGGCATCTCTAGTTTAAAAGGAAGACAAGTGTATGGGCCAAGCATGTGGTGTTTTGCTGACCATAGGGATTCAGGCTAGGGAATGGAAAAAGAAAAAAAAAACCACACAAGTTACATTAAAGGAGAGTATCAGTAAGCTATTTCATACCTGAGTAATGCAAATGGCTACCAAACATTCCCAGAAACCACTTTTGAAACAGAGGAACTTTAAACCTGGAAAGATTTATAAGGACCATATCTCATTAGTGCCAACCTTGACAGAGGGTATCAGAAGAAACATAAGGTTGACAAAGCCTTAGAAAGGGTGGTTTGAAGGGGCACAAAGTTCTTGATTTCTGCGCTCCTCCATGTCCTGCTGTGTGCCAAGAGGCACAGGGCAGGATGACGGTGTGCGATTGGGCTGGCAGCTCCTGACAACTCAAAACACCTCTCATCCTTTCTAGGTTACCTGATGTTTTGGTAATGGAGGGGAACATGCCCTACACAGTGCAAGTAATTTGTCTGACAAGGCTCTGGCCTAACATTAGCAGTCTAAGTGCACTGCCACTGTGAGATGCAGTAATGGTGCTGACAGAACCGAATCTGCTCTCTATGCAGGCCTGGGAGGCACCGTCTGTAGGTACCAGGGGTTTATATTCTGGGAATAGGCACTAAATTTGTAGATGTAATGGTTCGCATACCGACCTGCCATTACATATGATCACGGTTACACAGCCCCTGACTACCAAACAGTGAACGTCTGCGCAGATGCTCCTGTCTCTCTGTACGCATGCTGCCAATCATCCCTCCTGCCAAGGTCTGGCCAGGAGAACCATCAGCATCAAATTATATCCTTGCAAAACACATTCACCCATCCGGCAACTGGATATTCGAAAAAGACGGGTCAACAACCCCGTAAAAGAGGCTGCAAGAGAGTCAGAACACAACAGGAGTGGTTTATACAAAGAGGCAAGAAAAGAAAATGAAAGACATGTCAAAGAAAACCCCACAAGTCATCGATAGGAAAAGATTTTCCATTTAATACTAGACTCTCTCAGGATTGAGATGCAGGCTTTTTATGCAATTACATCCAATGTTAAAATTGGTAATACATAATTTACAAAGATTAACATCAAAACAATGATCTATTTAGATATGCTTTGTAAAAAGGAAATATATTAGCAGCATTTATTTTCAGCAATCACACAGCCTACACCCATGCAGACTAAGAGTTCATATCTATTTGCAATAATGTAGTGCTTCCTGGTCTTAAAACAGCGATCCTGGTGACACACTGGTCTTCTCGTTATTATAAAATAACCGAAAAATAAAAAAAGTCATTAATTTCTACACCAGTAAGAAAAACAATTCTTTGCACTTACCTAACATTTGATTGTCTAAAAAACATTTTGTTTAGTCTTTCAACAAAAGAAAGATAAAATGACAGAGCTAGTGTCTCGCTTCTGTACGCACTTTATTTTTAAAAACTTTTTAGTGTTTAACACCATTTGAGACAATGATTTCTGTTTTAAACTAAATGAGACAACTCAAGATTTTGGACATGCGATATTCCTACTACACGCACGAGTATTTTATACTCAGGGTTCCTGGTACTGTACAGTGCTTCTCTACAGTAAGAAAATATTCCAAACTATTTTCTTATTTCTTTTTTTTTTTTTAATAAAATATTTTTTCTCAAAGGGTTTTTTCCTTTCTTTTTTTTTTTTTCTTTTTAAATCAACACATAAAAGTTAATGGAATGAGTCATGTTCCACTAAGAGTAAAATAATTATAATAATAACAAGAATGTACATTAGGACAAGCTTGGTCCATTAAAAAGGAACATGTAACTACTGTATTGCTTTACATCCACGCAGCAGATATATACAACTTGGCACATTAAAAACTGGTTTTCTTATAAGAACATCTAAAACAGGACTGTATATGCATATGTACGTCTGAAAGACAAAAAAGCAAAGCCATTTTAAAGGGGCAGTGTATGCCGACCACCCCCTCTCTTTGCCACAGCCTGGCCCTGGCCCAGAGACAGGCGACAGCTTCATGGCTCCACACGCCAGGAAGGACGTCGGGTGCAATACAGGGAGTCCTGCTGCACCACTGGTTTGTCGTACATTATGGCAATCGCAATTTCATGCGGCGAGAAATCAGTGCCTTGGCTGTTGCTTTCAGGAATAATACTTTTCGTCAGGGCAGAGAGAGAGGGCGGTGCGAGACACACTGTCTCTTAATTTAAGAGACGGACATTTTAAGCTGTACAACCAGAACACAAGAATAGTGTTAGCAGTTGATATATTCTACAGTTCACGACAAATACTCGCTCTGAATACTGCTTGACGGTTCATGTAGTGAAGGTTTCCTTTTTTTTTTTCCTTTTTCTTTTAACAGATATTAATTTGCACAACACACTAGACACACAAGAACCACAGCTTATCAAAAAAACCAACAGCAATGGTGTTGTCAGGATTTGACTTGCTTTATAAAATTTCTCTGCAGAAAAAAGTGAAAAAAATCACACCCTGCCCCCTCCCCCCTCTACGACGCAGAACAAGTGCCTCAACCAGCCAACTCCTGCTTTGCTCCAAGGTGACTCTGGAAGTTTCTCCTTGTCACAGGTACACACACAGGTACACGTATGCACTGGCCGTTCCATGGTGAACCTTTCGCACATTTGGGTATGTTTCTCTCTTCTTGGAACTTGTGCAAATCAGAGGCCACAACTTTAGGGCAGCCTTTAATTTTAAGCCGTTGGGCCTTCACCCTCCCATCTGGATTTCATTCACTGGCATGGGCCATGGTGGTGCCAACAGTATCTTGTACAATCACAGGTTAATTGGTGAACATGGGGAATATTCTCATCAAAGTCAGTCCTTATCCTTCTTACCGCCCCATTTTTTTTTAATTATTATTTATTTTATTTTTCCTCTGAGTGGGAATATCAAGCAAAAATAAATTAAATTTGACCATCCTGGACAATAACCACGAGGTTTTTCTCAGTACCTAACATCAATACAAGGCACGCCCAACAACACACACACCATAAGAGCACTGCAGAGCAGGGCAGGGCAACCTGCCAACCCAGACATCTAAGTGCTAACTGTTTGTATATTTGTCAGTTTTCTGCTGCCCTTTTTTCCTTGGCTGGTGCAGAGGAAGTTGGGCTCCTGCCCTCAGTCCTCAGCAGACCTTGTAGCAGACTCCAGACCACAGCTTCCTCTCGTGGCATCACTTCCTGAAGCTGCTCTCCAGGATGGTGAGAGTGCGCCGCCTCAGTTTTCTTCCTGATCCTTCCTCCAGCAAGTAAGTGACATCAATAGCTGCAAAAGACCACAGGCTTTTGGTGAAGAAAGTGATATGAACAACAGTTTTCCTATTTCCCTATTCACAGTTCTTTCAAGGATGTTTCCATCCATAGTGGTATTGAGAACTCCACTAGAGAAGGTGCTGAGCAACTTGATTTAAGTTTGAAGTTAGCCCTGCTTTGAGTCACGTTTGGAACAGATGACCTCCAAAGATCCTTCCAACCCAAATTATTCTATGAGTCCATGATTCTTTTGCATTAACTCCCAGAACATGAAAGAGACTGGACAGAGCTCATCCAGGCTTTAAATTAGGAACAGAGACATACTCAACCAGTGCTACCGCTGCACCCTCATTCTACAGCTTAGACAATGCCTACAGAAGTTACTTAGAACCCAGCGGAGAGCTCATTAAAGGTCAAAAGAGACTTTCCAAATTCTCTTCAGTCTTTCTTTGCATGTCTGTTAAGTTTCTCAGTTGTAAACATGGAATGATGAGGGGGAACTTGTCTTCAGAAAGTTTCTGTGGTTACTTTATACAAAACTCTGTTAGTTTTAAGAAATTTCATTCAGAATTAGTGGAAACTGCTACTGTTGCAAAAAAAAAACATAACTGCAAAGAAACCTAATTATATTACTAAGGTCCACTAGCAATATATTCAGACAAAAGAATTTATTTTATCAACACAGCCTGCAGCAAACTAAAAACAAACCTGTAGAAGAAATGCTATTGTGTAACCATAGCATAAAAAACTCACCATTTTTCCCTGGGATTTTCTCTAAGAGGTTTAGCAGGATTTGATTAAGTCTCTCTCTCTGAATATGCCGCCTTTCCTCTGGAGTACACAGTTGCCTTGTGTCGGAATTGCTTTCTTCCACCTTTTTATCAGTTTCACAGGTCTCACTAGAGACTCCCTCTTTTTCTGGCTCCTCTAGGCTAGGCATCTCACTTGAAGTTTGATCTTGGTTTCCTAATACATCCTCAATAAGTGGAAGAGAATCATCTTCTTGGTTTAAGTCTTTTATCTGTGGTTTTGAGCGATCTGTTTTCCAGGACGATCTAGCAAGAAAGAAGGGTTTAAATACAACAATTTTTCAGACACTCACCTGAAAGGCCAATGTCAAAGACTTCTCGGTAGGTAGGGGGCTTTCTGGAACCTCAGTCATTTGACTTAATACATGCATTCAAACCCACCAGTTACAATCTACAGGAGGCTACCTTCCTATAACCGTATTTGCATAACATCAAATGCAGTCTTTTTAAAACAAATTGCTTTTATATTTCAATTTGTAAAGATTTTTATCTTCCAAAATAGTTGAGCTCAGTACTCAGTGATGTTTTTCTGCAACAGTCATGGCTCTTTTTAAAGTCTCTAACAGAAGTGAGAGAGTGCATCGGCCCTGGCTCTTATTGCAACGCAAACATGGGCAGTCTGTTCAGGGATCCGATCTCCCATTGTGCAGGAACGCGGGATGCTCTTGTCCTGGGCTCTGCCATCTCCCACATTCAGCTGCTCCTGCTAACTTTCAGAATGGCTTCTGTACTCTTCCTTACATACATTATTAAGGAACACTAAGGCTGCTTCTATATTCTATTCCTCCTCACTTGTTCCCTTTTGTCTCTTTGAAAATGTAGAGGATTGCTTTAAGTAATTTAAATTTATTATTTCCATAGCGCCCAGAGGAAATGGGTAGGAAAAAGAATGGACACTTGACAAAGAAACAGTATTATCTTATCTCTTCTCAGAGAACAATCTGGTAGATAAGACTCACCTGCCTCCATTTCTCTTGTAGTTGTCTGGTACATAATGAGGCTATAACAACAATAAAGATTAGGATTAATACCAAATAAAATTCACAGTGGAAGAAAGTGCTGCTCTATGTAATATTCTGGAAGCATCAATACAGGACTTGCCTATCTGACACTTTGGAAATGCCAGTGCAGAAGAATTCAAAGGAGGAGGCATAACCATGTAAAACTGATAAATTAGAGCCAGACTTATTGTCTGATTCTTCCTATCTTCTAAGTAAATTTCAAGCCATAGACCATCATGATAAAAATAATCTTTGCTTTCTGCACAGCAAGTTTGGAGCCATCTCTAAACTTACTACAAAAATCTCTCTGATTCCAGGAAGAAAAGTGCTTACTTGCAAAAGATTTACCAGATCTGACACCTTTGCACTCAGAGACCAAGTTTTGCTGTGTAGGAGGACGTGCACAATGAACGTGCTACTTCAATGGAATAGGGGAAAATGAGACAGTGACATGAACAGATATTCAGACAGAGGATGTTAAGGGAAACTGTACTTCATAATTTTGCTGCCTGTCTGCTGTTTTTTTGATTAAAAGTCCATTTTCAGTGATAATTATATATAAAGTAAGCAGTATATCATTTGATAGAGCAGGGGAATGGAAATAGAAAAACACTGCTTTTCTGTATTGTGAATCACTATTCAAAGGTACTGCTGAAAACTATTTTTTCAAGCAAGTTTATTAAAACATGGACTAACTACTCTGAAGAAAAGAAAGCCTGACAGGCTAACAAACTCACATTGGACTATATGTTGTGTGATTCTCTGAAACTTGTAACATTACTTTATACTTGCAGAATTGTGACCAAAAAGTGAATTTTAAGATTTCCTTCACTCAGGAGTGGCTTAAATGAAATTAGCATCTAGATTTCAGTCAGAAACCACAATCTCCAAACCTATACATCCAACTTATACAACCATTTGTTCAATATCTGTTTGCCTTTGAACTGCATATTCTCTGTCTACAGTCAATTTTCCTTTCCAAGCTTTCTATCTAGCCAACTTCTCATCCAGACCGTGTATGCTTATGTGTCAGCCTCCTTCGGTTTACCAAGCTTCAATCAAAAACAGAGAGCCAAGGGCTTTCCAAAAATACGTCCAGTCTTATAGTAAAAACTAAGGAAGCTAAGAGAAGAAACACTTACTGAAAAGTCTCTCCTGGGCGTGAGTTTCTTGGGGAAATGGTCAAAGGCATAGGGCTTTGTGCAGACAGGATAACGATTCCGGTGGATCTTGTAGAAGAGATGAGCTGATTTATCAAGGCGGTAATCACAGATATATACATCCTGCTCCTTCACGCCTTTTGGCCTCCCTGCAGTTTTGAAAAAAAAAAAACACATA
>VZTV01014503.1:0-117676 GCA_013400875.1 Anhinga rufa
GTCCTTGTTTTCCTGGTTTTAATACGTCTCACTTGCAGTTGTGTTCCTATTTTTGTCACAGAAAACCTCACCTGTCCAGGCATGGGGTCTTAGCGTGTTTCTTGGGCAGGAGTGAGTGAAGCCAGGCTGGCACGAGGGTGCGAAATGCCCTTGAGGTCTCTGCCAGGACTGAGCACTGGACAAACCCAGCTTCCTCGTGCAAGCTTGCGTGTAGGAAGCGCAGATGGAGCCCATGTGTCACGTGTTGGTGGGCTTGGACCCACACTCAATTGATGGCATGGACATACCTCTACTTGATTTGTGGCCAGGTCCCACCTCAGCTGCTCCTGGCTTGATGAGGTGGTGGATCCTGCAGCGGAGTGATCTCATCCAGACCAACCAGCTGCTTACTGCAGCTCATGGTGCTTGTTTTCCAGCCACTACTATCCAGTGCTGCGGAGCTGGAAGGTGCTGTGGAACCTCAGAGCCCAGTGAGGATCAAGGAATTGATGCAGTTCGTAGAGGCGGAGCCCCTCGCCTTGGGAGTGGAGGAGGTAAGTGGGAATCTGTCTTGATTCTGCATTTCCATTGTAGCCCCCACTCCCACTGGTGGCCCTTGGTGCTGCTCACAGAGTGTCCTCACCCCTCCAAGCACGTCACACAGCACTGCTGAAGCAACCGGTCACTGGAAAGGCCATGTGGGACATGTCGTAGGGCTGACGAAGGACACTACCTGCGCAGCACTTACAGAGGGCATTATTCACCTTGTTACTAACCAAGTGGCAGATAGGAAATTTCTGCGGTAGCTTTTGCTGTAGCATCTTGAGAGGGATCAGCATGAAAATCAGAGAGAGAGTGAAAAGTGTCAGGAGTCAGATGAGCTGGGCTGGAGTCCTCCCCCAGCTCCAAGGGCTCTCACCTCTGTGTCTTGGGTTTTTTTGAAGGCAGTAAAAGGTGGTTTTAAAGGCAAGTTCTGCAGCGGAGAGAATTTCTTGCTGCCAGGAGACCTCCCAAATTACTTTAATGTAGTGTAGTTAATTAATTAATACATTAATTAGTGAGTACGGGAGAAGCTTTTTCCCATGGTTCCTCCACTGGAAAGTGTAATGGATGTATGATGAGATCAGGATGATTTTCCCGTGTGTTTGAGGAAGGGGCCCCTCCAGCCATGTTTGTCCTTTGCTCCAAGCCATGGCTGCTCTTCTGCATCAATTCTGATGCTCGACATCTTGATCTCTCCTCCCCTACCTCCAGGTTTTTGACATCCTGCCACTCTACGGTGTGCTGCAGCCAGGCGAGAGCCAGCGGGTCACGTTCACCTTCTTTGGCCATGCAAACATTGTCGCCCATGTCATGGCACTGTGCAGGGTGGAGGGAGGCCCGACCTACGAGATCACGCTGAGCGGGGAGGCTTCGCTCATCAGCTACCTCCTAGACATCACGGAGATCGACTGCGGGCTGCAGGTACCGCGCACTTCTCTTAGCAGAGGTCCTTGAAACCACTGCTGGCGGGTTGCTGCCCACATGGGTCTAGGGCTCTCTCCCCTTCCCAGCTACTTTGTCAACTGTATGGCTTGGAAGTACAGCCTTTGTGTACAGCCTTCCTGCATCCAAGCTGGTTTTTAATAGCCATCTCTAACCCCAGCCCCCTAAAGCCGGGAATTCCTCCCTTCAAGGTTACTAACGCTGCCTCCTGGGGCAGGCAGGATCCCAGTGGTGATCTCCAGAGGGACATGCCCTGAGGCATCCATCCATTGATCTGCTCCTTAAAGCCTGGGGTCCAAGGAGACACTTTCTTTTAATGCTTTTGATTAATCAACAAAATAAGCCAGGGCCAAAGTTAACTTGGGCTTCTAGTCACTAGCGGGAGAGAATGTCCCAGAATGATCCCTGCTTTACTCCTTTTTGGTTAAAAACCCCACAGATATTTCCAGCCGTTGGCCCTGTACGTGTTACACTGTCCGTCTCCCCTTTTGCTGTCGCTGCAAGCTCTGTAAATACTTGTATGCAGGTGCCTTTTCTTCTGCAATGTCTTGATGCCTCCTCCTTTGTTTCAGCTGGCTGTTAGATGACACCTTAAAGTGCAGAGGGCTTGTATCCTCTTTGGTTTCTTTATTATTGATCTTTATGTGGTTGGTATTGCTCCTCTGCGTGCTGCCGTAAATACCTGTTCCTGTGTAGGGATAAGAGGTACCCTGTGGCTGTAGCTTCCCCAGGTTAACCCGAAAGAGCCACATGCCCGTAGCTCCTCTGCCTCTCTCCTGCATCGTGTTCATTTGCTCGCATCCCAGTGAAAGCAGAAGGAGATTCCCAGTATCAGGCCTGTGTCTTCAACTTCCCACTCCTCTATCCTCTCTTCAGCTGTTTAACGAAGTCACCGAAGCAGAGGTCACCCTGCAGAACAGCGGGAAGCTGGGATTCACCTACATGGTGCCGAGCCCCAGCACAGCTGCTACAGACAGCCCTCTGCCTGGTGTGCCCCTGGTCATGCCCAGCACGGTAAGTACGGAGGTGGCACAAGTGATTAACCCTGGCCCTCTGTCAGGCTGCCCCGGAGAGCGTTACAGTGAAAAAAGGAAAAAGAAAAAACCAAGAAAAAACCCACAGAGGTAGCCAGGAGAGACAGGGCTGTAAGCAATTGCTGCTGTGGGGCAGAGACAGTCAAGCAAGTGTGGTCCTAATAGACTCCCTTAATGGCCTTTGCCACTGTTTAGCAACCACTGGCAGGAGGCTCGAGCGCTTTGGTAGCTCTCCGGACCCAGCTGCTGAGCTCTCTGGCTGTGCGGACCCTGGAGCCGGACGGTGCAGGCTCTGCTGAGGGTCACCTTACCCAGGCTGTGTGACCGGACAGGATTTACTCCTTGTCCCTGCCCATAACAAGCCCTGCCTGTCCCCTGCCAGCACTAACCAGGTGAGACTTAGTCTCTTGCTTGGGCATGAAGCTCCTTTGCCAGGAATCGCAACAGCCCCTGTACCAGTCCCTCACCCCTCCAGCTTTGCTGCTCTGCAGCAGCCTTGCCGGGCAGTGGCGGGGGCCAGGGAAGAGCAGGGCTGGAATAGCAAGGCTAGGAGTTTGCAGCATCTCACCATCCCAGCTCCTCAGTCCTGCCTGGATGTCTTTGAGCTGAAGCAGTGTTCCTATCTTTGTCCCTTTTTACAATGGGAAGAGGAGGCCAAATGGCTTTCACGTTTCCTCATGCCTGTCTCCTACAAGGGGCGATGCGCTGATGCCCTCTTCCTGTAAGCTTCTGAAGACACAGGTCTGCCTGGCCCCGCGCAGGTGTTGCTGCAACGGCGTCACCGGCCCTGGCAGCTCGGCAGGGCTCGCTTTGCTGCAGCTGTATTGTGCGCTGGATGAAGGGCTCAGGCGACCAAGTGGCAGGATCCGTCCCGCTCAGCAAGTTCTCCCTGCAGCATGGAGGGGAGCAGGGAGCCGAGGGTCCAGCCCAGCATGCAGGGGGCAAGCTGAGGAGAGCTGCAGCTGTGTCCTGTCACCCAGAGCTGTGTTGCTGCCTGCTTGTATTTGCTCTTGCCCAGCCCGGGGCTCAGACAGCCCATCTGGAAGCCCAGAGAGGAGGTGCCCTTCCCGGCAGCACCTTCTTCCCTAGATCTTGTCCTACTCTGTGCTCCAGCATGTCCAGAGATGTATGTGTGCAGGTCACCGTGAGTCTGGATAGGTTCAGGCACCCTCGGCGTAACCACGCAGGCAGAAAATGTTTGGTTGGGGTTGTTAATAAAGGGTCATGCCCCTCGACACCAGCCTGGAAACCACTGACAGCGCTGTGACAGGAGCTGCTGGCCCTGCTGAGAGCACCGGCGCTTCACTCATCTTCCACAGTGGCTGGCAAAAGAGCTTTTATTTATTCAGTCTGGCTCGTGCTCACAGAGTAAACGTTAGCAGAAGAGCTGTGCTCATGCTGAGCAAAGGGCAGCACTCTGGAGGGCATGCTGCATCCTGGTGTAGAAGACTTTAGCTTTTGGATACAAGAAAGCTAGAAAGTGATGTTGTCTGATCTTTTTTTATCTTTGAGAACCTGCCTTCTCTTCTCAGCGTGTCTATTGTCTGAGCCATTCCTCCACCAAACCCTCCTTGGTTGCATTCCCTCCCTCCTTTCCTGTGCCCTGCAGGGTTACATTGGACCTGGCAAAGAGCAAGTGCTGAAAGTCTATTACCTGCCAGGAGTGCCTGGAGTCTTCTGCAGGACTTTCCAGATCCAAGTGGGTCACCTGGAGCCAGAAGAGATCTCCCTGAAAGGAGAGGGGAGCTTTCCCAGGATCTGCTTGGACCTTCCCAGGAACATCAAAGGTGAGCACTGCCTGTCTGCTCCCCAGGAAGGTCCCCTGGTTTTTTCTCCCATGTCCTATGCCAGTAGGGCAGCTCACACCCACCTCCACCAAGCCTGGAGGCTTCAGGGCTGGCAGACCAATACTCAGCCCTCTGTTTGCTTCCTGAGTCTCTAGAAGCCCACGAGGGCTTTGCCCCAGGATCCATCCTGCAGAGCTTGCCAGCATTATCTGTTGGCACCCTGGAAAGATGATGGCTAGACAGAGATGCTCGGGAAAGCTGTAATGCCAGCTGGCAGGGGTTTTGGCAGGGCTGGATTTGCATCACATTGCAGGGGATGAGGTGCTCCTATGTGTGGGGAGGAAGGCGGGTGGGAGCAAACACCAGGATTCATAGAAGAAAAGCAACATCCACTTCCCATACATTGCTTGAAGAGTATGTTTCTGGGAGAGGCCAGCATTCGGGGAGTGGGGCTTCCCAGCTTCAATGGGAATGGCGCTGCACCCACGCTTCTCTTTGTGGGTATTTTCTTCTTGCAGGAAATGAGAAATATGAGAAGATCCTCAAAGAGGCAAAAGAGAAGATGGAAAAAGACAGCCAGAGAGATGAAGCAGTTGGTCTGGGGGAGGCTGTGGCCACGGAGCCATCCACGGACGGGTCGGGCACTGTGGTGAGAACAGCTGCTGCCCCCTTTGGCACGTGCCACCCTCCCGCTGTGTCACTTGCACCCCTTGCACCCTGGTGCCCTGCTGGCGCTTGGGACCCCCCTGCCCACGCCTGGCCGTGATCGTGCGCCAATTCAGCATTGCCCCAGGGGGCTGCCCGCCTCTGGTAGTTGTCCCTCCCGTAGATGCACCAACTTCCTGACTACCCTACGAAGAGATCCTGAAGACCATGCTCAAGTGATTGGATTTATGGTACTTTGATGGACATGCAGGTCATTGCTGGGGTGCTTGTTGCTCACAGCCCAAGCCCTGCCCGGTTTACAGAGCCTGGCTGCACCCTGGGACCATGCTGTCTGTGCTCATCTCCAGAGGCACCAGCTTTATCGTGGTTCCCTTTTGGAGAGAGCTTTTGTCCAAGCTGCTTTGGCAGTGGCTGGGGGCAGGCCAGCCTTCAGCTGGAGCACTGCAAGGTTCCTGGCTTGTCTGTCTGTTTGTCTGGCCACATCAGCTTTTATAACAGTGGCTGGGCAGGCAAAGATGCTGGAGTTCATTTCCCTTCAGATAAGGCCCTGGCTAAGAGAGCAAGAGGTGTCACAGGCACTGAGCAGTGAGAGGGGAGGACCCCATCACCCCTCTCAACCAGAGCAGGGTGGGATCCTCTTCCAGAGACAAGCCTGTCCCTTGGGAAGGACCTTTGCTAACCAGCCACCATCTTTGCTTTCCTCAGTTCCACACTCGGCTGCAGATGCAGATGGAGGAGATGCTGATAGAGGAACACGCCCTGGAGCAGCAGAAAGCCTTCACCTCCAGTCCCCCAGAGGACACTGCCTTTGACCAGCGTGCTCGTCGGAGGCTTCTCAAGTTAGTGGGGACTCCCGTACCCCATCTCCACGCACCCCAAGGGGAACACCCAGTGGCACACCCCTGCTCTTGAGAGCCGCTTGTGTCTGCAGATCTGGGAATAGCGGGGGACTTCAGAAGGGGTCTGATCCTGACAGCGTTGACATGCTCCCTGTGAGCAGCTGAGTGTCCTCACCTCCATGGTACCACACTGAGCTTTGGAGGTGTTCAAATTACCACAGATGATGGGTTCTGTTGTTAGAGCTGAGGGGGTCCAGTGCGGACCATCAATCTCATCCAGCAGCACAGACACCATCCCTGCTGACCAGCCCCAGTCAGCCAGTAAGCACCACACTCACTCCCCCCACCCCTGTGGGATGGAGGAGAGGATTGGAAGGGCCAAAGAAAATTAATGAGTTAAGTACAGTTTAATAATTAAAATAAAACAGTAATAATATAATGAAAAGGAAAATAACAAGAGAGAAAGAGAGAGGTGAAACCTCAGGAAGAGGGGAAAAAACCCGAACAAGTGATGCAACCACTCACCACCCACCAACCAATGCCACCAGTCCCCGGGCCGCCATCGCTCCTTCCCCCGGCCAACTCCCAGTTAATATACTGGGCATGACGTCATATGATATGAATATCCCTTTGGCCAGTTTGGATCAGCTCTCTTGGCTGTGCCCCCTCCCCTCCCGGCTTCTTGTGCACCCGGCAGAGCATGGGAGGCTGGAAAAGTCCTTGACTAGTTCAGCACTACCCAGCACCAACCACACCATCGGTGTGTTATCAGTATTGCTCTCATACTAAGTCCAAAACACAGCACTGCACCAGCTACAGTGAAGAAAATTAACTCTACCCCAGCCAAAGCCATGGCACCATCTCTGAAAGAAGCAACTCAAAGCTGGCGTCTTTTTTCCAACAAAAGGATCATGCTAAGCAAAAAGAGCAGGGAGTTGCATAGATATTAGCTTGACCAACCCTAAATCAAGGGGCTCGGATGCTGGTGGGACTGTAGGGCTTACCTAGGTAATTTGGTCCTTCCTTTTGCTCCTTCATGATGAGGCACGGGCACCGTACGCTCCAATTCAGGAAGAAGATACTCTGCAAAACAGATGGTTTTTGTGTTTTCCCGAGTGGGATTGCTCTGGAAAAGGACCTTCCCATGAATCTTGTAGGTGTTGATTACTGCATTAGCAGTGCTTCTTTGGGGACAGCTCTGGTTGCAGAGCAGCGCAAACTTGCTTTATGTTAAGGTCTGATTGGCAGCTAATAAAACCTAGGGCCTGCACTCCCCGTGACTTACCAAAGACTTATTACCAGGCAGTCAGGCCGTGGGTTTCACTGGCTAGAGCTTTTACAGCAGCAAATACAGCAAATATTTGCACGTTCCATCCACTTGGGAACGTAGCCAGGCTGTGGTTTAAGGGCTTTCCTTTCTCCTCCTTTCAGAGCTGAGCTGCCGGAGTACGTCCTGGACTTTGGCTATGTCATCCTTGGTAACATACACATGCACATTGTGAAGATCACCAACACCGGGCAGTTTCCTGTGTCCTTCCACGCCGATGGACGGGTCCTGCATGACACAGGTAACCAGTGCTGGAGAGACTTCACGTGGCCTTGAAGGAGCTGCCTCTGACAGATTAGCTTAAGCCACTAGACATGGGGAGGTTTTTTGAGTGCTAGTTTGTACAGCTTTTTCCTCCTTAATATGCCCTGCTCGGTGCTTTAGAGCCCGAGTTCTCCTGGCCAGCAGTGCCCAGAGACCTGGCCTGCCTGTGACTGCCTTAACACTGCACTGCAGAGGCTAGATGGGCTGACCACCTTGGTCACCTCTGAGCATCTTCTGCTCTTGGCTACCATGAGCATTACTGGGGTTTCTTTGTGCACTCTGTGGGCTTGTGTTGCAAACGGATGCACTCTGTGGTTTGGAAGTGCTTTGTTTAGTGTTCCTAATGTCATAGCACTTCTGTTCAGCATTTATTGAGAAAACAGCCTGTGAGGGCCTCTGTTGTATAAAATAGGCTCCCAAGACAGGCCTTGAGGTAAGGCTGCAGTGCCATCAAACAGTGACTTGCTTGAAGGTGTCTGAGGGTTGGTCAGGTGTCTCCTCTAAGCTGTTTTCCAGGGAACACCACGGCATAGGGGAATCACAGTTGGAGATTCTCTTTTGGAAAGGTCTGTGCATCCTTGCCTGGGATGCCTGATGAAAGCGTTGCTGGAGCTCCTCAGCTGACATGTTTCCTTTTTACCATGTGAATCTTGGATTCTGGCTGTGAAAACCCTTTCTCCTTGTGTGGTGATAAGGGAGAAAGAGTGGCAGGCTTCTCCAGAGATACAAAAGGGTCCTTCACAGAGCTGCCAGCCAGGGCACCCATATGGCCTTAACATGCTGTGACATGTTTCATGTTGCTTTATTTCCACGTGTTCAAGGTTTCAGCGTGGAGCTGGACCGCGTGAAGCACCTGCCCTACTGTGAGACAGAGACGTTTGAAGTGCGCTTCGACCCACAAAGTGCCAACCTGCCGCTGGGAGAGGTGGATGTGCTTCTGCCCATCAAGGTACCGCATGGTCCCTCGGCTCCCTGTTGCCCGCACCACCTTTCGGGGCAGGCAGCAGGTCGGGGGCAGCAGCAGGTGTCACTTGGGCGCTCAGCTGGATGCTCTGTCCTTCACTAGGTAGCAGGAGGCCCCAAGTTTCACGTCCGCCTCCGTGCCAACGTGACTGTGCCGTCCCTCTGCCTCTCCAGGGACAGACTGGAGTTCTCCGCTGTCCAGTGTGGGCAGTGCCAGGAAGAAACTATCCAGCTCCACAATCAGCTCCAAATCCCCTGTAAATGGTTCATCACCATGAATGAGCCTCTTAAGAAGGTAAAGCACAGACAACATGTAACACTGAACTTGTTGGTGGGGTTTTCTTTGCCTCTCTTGCCTTTCCTGCTCCTATGGCTGCCTGAGCACTTGGGCCTACAGCTTGTGTGAGGAAGCTTTGGAGGGTGCAGAGCAAGGCTGGTTCACCTGAACCTGTTCGCTAGCTGATGCTTCACTTCTCTGCCATCTTCACCTCCTCCTCCTCCAAGGACAGTGCCTCCCCATCTGCATGCCCTGCCTATGTGTCTTCCCTCTGGTTCTAGGCCAGTGGTGGCCGTGGCTGATTTGGACGTGGGTGCTCTCAGCGCTGTGACAGTATCTCAGAGCACTGCAGGAACCGAGGGTCTGTCCTTGCAGACCAAGGACACCTCCCACGATTGGTTTCTGTGCTCAGGTGGACAAACACTTGCCAGCGAGCATGCGTCGGAAGCTGCTCCAGGAGCTGAAGGCCAAGCCCTGTGTCTTCAAGGCGCTGCCCTCAGCTGGAGCCCTTGCTCCAGGACAGCGATGCAACGTGCAAGTCAGGTTTTCGCCCATGGAAGAGGTGAGATCGGCGGGTGTCACCCCCAGGAGGTCTGGCAGGGCAGTGTGGTAATGAGAGCCCAGCGCAAGGAGCAGGAGATGAGGTCTACCTCCACATGGAGCTTTCTGCAAACCCCATACCCGCTGTGCCTCAGTTTCCCCTGCAGCACACTCTTCTGAGAGGCGCTTTGAAATCCCAGCGGGGAGCTTGCACAGAGAGCATCAGGGCACTGCGGTGTGGCTCCCTCTCGGCACATGGGGGGAAATCTGCCTGTTTCCCCTCGTCTTCCCCCTTGCATGGGCGTATTTGCAGGCTGCAACGCCTCTGTGCAGAGCCGCTGGTGTGCTCGCAGGGGATCGCCCTGGAAGAGCCGATTAGGCTAATCCTGCTGCTGGTACCAGCAGACAAAACAGCCAGCAGACACCTTCCTGGGCACGGCAGGACAGTCACCTGTAGCCGTGTGCTGCCAGCAGTCCCTGCGGCTCTGGCCCAGCCTGCCTGCGTGTTCCCAGGCAGTTCAGGAGTCAGCATAAACAATGGAGCATTCCCAAAGGCAGTTTGCATGTGGCCACCGGGACTTGGAAACTGGCAGTGTGTAACAGCACAGGAACAGTCCCAAGGATGTTTTAATTGCTAGCAGAGGTGTAACCATCTTGTCTCTGGCTTTGACCAGAGCCAAGCACTGAGCAGAGAGGAAGACCCTTATTTCTAGCCAGTGAGAACTCATCTGCCTCTTTCGTATAGCTGATGTCTTCCTGATGCAGCAGTGCCAGGACTGTGTCTGGGCAACATTACCCTGACGAAGGAGGTAAAGCAGCCCCTGAGCCCTGTGGGAGCTGAGTCCACCCATGAGGACCTCTCTTATGAGCATTGCACTCCCTCATGACTAGGTGAAAACATCTGGTAGTCTATTTCAGATCCATCTGATACCCAAATAGCCAGTTACACTTCACACCAGGATTCATGGCAGTTACTCAGAGCCAGCATGCAGGTGCTGTAGCCCCTGCTATAAGTCAATATACATTTTCCATTCACCTTAGAGGTACTGGTAGCATCCCTGACCTTGGGGCAAGGGTGGAATTTGAGACCCTGTCACCTGGGACTTCATGGAGGAGCTTTCTGCATTTCTCTTCTCTTCAGAAGTCCTACAGAAGTGAGCTGAAGATTAACATTTGCCAGAGCAGCCAGCACCTCCAGCTGCAGGTCTCAGGGCATGGGCTGGAACCACAGCTGGTGTTCAGCCCCACAGTGCTCGAGCTGGGACCGTTGCTGCCATACAGCCGTGGGGCGGAGGGGACAGTGGTGGTGAAGAACCCATGCGAATTCCCCATCGAGTTTTACTCACTGGAGTTCGACCAGCAGTACCTTGCTGAGGAGCAGGTGAGAGTGAAGGTCTGGTCCCCACATGCATGCTCCTATAGCTTCACAGTGCTCCAGCGTTCCCAGGCTCGTGCCAGGGAGATGGAGGCAGTCCCCAGGGCAAAGCCTGGTGTCATTTCAGGGTTAGCCAGCTCTGCTGGCAGGCTGTGGAGAGGCTTGGATAGTCCATGTTGCTGGGAGGAAGGAATGAGGGAGAAAATAGGTTGCCTGGGGAGTCTGTTCATGTGATGGAGGTCAAAAAATACATTCTGTATATGGCTTCTCTTCCCTATGCGCACAGATCCTGCGGATGCTGAAGGACTATGATTGCCACAACACCTTATTGCTGCCTCCACGCGCCCCTGGTGAGAAGCTGCCCCCAGAGGTGCTGGAGTACTGTCAGGACCAGAAGAGGCTGCAGGATGAGCAGGCAAAGTCCAAGACTGGGGAACCAGCAGGCCAGGACAACGGTGAGGGTTTGGCATTGGCTGTCCTGGAGTGTAGACACAGCAGGGAGTCCAGCACACCTACCCTGAGCTCTCCATGACCTCATTTTCCATGGAAAGCCCATGCTTTTAGCAGCTGCCCATTCCCCAGCTTGGTGGAGGAATTTTAAGGTGAAAGTCTGTGGCTGGTAACATGCATCCTCTACCAGCCCTGAGTGCTGCAAAAGCAAGCTCATATCTGCCAACCGTGGACTGGGAAAATAATGAGGATATTGCCTGTGTCCCTCAATCACGAGTAGGACTGGATGAGCCAGTAGAACTAGGTCTAATATCACTAGCTGGTTTATATTTGCTCCTTCCCAGCAACAAAAGAACAAGCCCAAAATTCCCCTGAGGGCAGAGACAGCCTGGACAGGCTTCTCAGTGCTTTGGGAGTTTCCCTCCTTGAGAAATTTTCCATCTTTTACACGTGGCCAGGCAAAGTGGCAAATGGCAAAGAGCAGATGCCTGGCCATGTTCACCCTCTTCTTCCCTCCCCATGTCCTTTTTCCTCAGCAAATTTTGAAGATGTCCATTCTCTGTCAGATCAAGGAGGAAAGCTCTCCACTGGGATCGTTCACACCGTCTCATCCCATAGTTCAGTCGTTCCCTCCTCCATTTTCGATGAAAGTCAGTCCAACAAGGTGGACTCTAAATCTGAATGTGGAGAAGGGGAGGTGGAAGGTGCTGAGAAAAGACGCGGGACAGGTAATAACCCTAAGTTCTTCACCTATTTTATGTCTGTTGTGGCAAAAGGGCCTCGGTGGAGGACTTCAGTGTCACCTCTGTCACTTCACTGGATCCTGGTGCCGTCTTTGCTCCTGTAGGCCCTGAATCCACTCTTGCATATGAAGTTTGAAGGATCCTGAGAAGAGTCTGGGGCAGGAACAAGTGAGAGGCCAGGGAGGTTTTCCCCAGCTTTGCCAAATGAGCACCTTTGCTCCCAGAAGCTGCTGGGATCAGGATGGTGGTGTTCCCTTTCCTAGGCAAGGCAGCGTAGTCTCTGTCCTATGTGATGCTGCAAGCCAGGATGGCTTTCGGTGACCTTCTAAGGGCAAAGGTGGGAGCTCTTTGTAAATGCTGTTATGGTGAATTCAGAGCCCAGCCAGATCTCCTGGTGTAATATTCCTAAAACACCCAGTTTTGGAATAATCACTCGGCCCCCAAATGGAGCCTCTCCCTTGGGACCATGTGAAATGCCCCGTTCTGTGTGTCCCTGACTTACGCGGCAGGACCTAGGACCAAACTCCCCTGAGGAGCATGTTGACAGTTCATGGAAGCAGACTTGGCCCAGTCCTTTTAGGTATTGCTGGATGCTTGTTCTTTCCTCATTCTGCCACCACATTTACAATAATTTGAACAGGAACCTTTACCAGCATCTAAGGCAGACCCTGATCTGCACAAGCCTCAAGGAAGGGCAGAGCCTCCTCTCCCAGGATCTGAGGGGATGGGGAGGATGATCAGGATCCCAGCTAGGCACAAGGCTGACTTTTATACCCGCTTCTGCACAGGAGAGCATTGGCAAAACACCACCAGCAGCAAGGAGGTTGCGGGAGAACTGGAGGACAGCCCTGTCTATAGGGCCATTGCCCGCCACCTTGGCATCGATATCTCCGCAGAAGGACGCGCAGCCCGAAACCGCAGAGGGATTGTCATCATCGTCCATGGGGCACCCCTGACAGGTATGTGAACCACAGCCCTTGGCTGCAAGGAGGCGGGGAAAGCAGGAGAGAGATCCTGGTGGATCACAGTGCTTGGCTGATCAGCTGAGGTGAAGTGAGGTAAGCCACAGCTCTGCTGGTATGTGAAACAGTCCCAGGCCATCACCTAGCTGGTGCAAGTGGCGTGGCTCATCTTGTGTCCATACAGCTAGGCTCTCATTCCCCCAGAAGAGTGGCCATGTCCCTGTTGCCTCGTGGGACCATGTTGCCTAGTGTCCATGTTGCCTTGTGACCCCCAAACCATACCCAGACGTTGCCTGAGACAGCGCCGACCAGCGCAAGCTAGCAAGCGGTCTGAGCGGTGGTGGGACAGGGCTCACCACAAGGGACAAAGACCCCAGCTGAACGCGAGGTGGAAATGATCCACCTGGCTCTGGAGGACATTACTTCTAACCATGCTCAAGCTGCATCCCTTGTGGTTTCCCCAAAAGCAGCGCTTTGCTTTCTGACTCCTTGAAACTTTGAAGTCCTATTTGGGCGCTTTCCAGAGCCTGTTGCAAGTGTCACCAAGCAGTCTTCCTTTCTCTCAAGGCAAGACATCGGCAGCGGTTGCCCTGTCTAAATACTACGGTGCTGCCTGCTTGTCCATCGATGCCGTGGTGACAGAAGCCATCTCGGACAGGAGCAGCTTGGCAGGACTCCGCGCCCAGGAGCTGTGCATCAGGGCTGCCATCGAGCAGAGCCACAAGGAGACAGAGGATGCCGGTAAGGAGAAACACTGAACCCAGAGCAGCGCTTCAGAAACCCACTGTGACTGACCACTTCTGCTTGCTCCAGAGAAGAAATTTTGACAGCCCTTGGGTCTCTTAGGGAGCATGGGTGCAGCATGGAGAAATGCAAATCCATTTCCTAAAGCATCTCTGGTTATTAAAAAAAAGATAAATCTCTATTTTAAGGGCTCAGACAGGGATGCTTTTACTGCCCCTGAGCTTCTTGGCACGTGTTCCTTTTTCTAGGAGCGGTGAAGCACACCTATATCTTTCTCAGAGTTTTTTATATTTCCTCAAAGCTGAATCCAGCTTGCTCTTCGTGGCCATCAGGCAGAACTGCTGCCCACTTTAACAAGGAAAAAGCCCTCTGAAGTGGCTCATTAAGCACTAGTCGACTGTCTTTGAATGTGGCTTCACAAACATGAGAGGAAGGGAAGAATAACCTCCCAGAGGAGTTTCAGATGAGAGACAGGCTGCAGATGAGCTCTTTTCTCCAGAGATTTTCCTATACACGCTGTCAGGTCGTGCCGCTCGTGCACATTGCGCTGTTCTCCATGTGAGACTGGAGACTTTTAGGAAGCTTTACTGGGCAGTTGGTGGCCCGAGCTCTGCAGGGTGAGGCCAGACCCTGGCTCTGGCGGGAGAAGTTTTGCATTGCTCAGCTTTGAACCTGGTTGGGAGCTGGCGGAAGGACAAAGGGTCTGGGTCCTGGGTGGGGTTATCCCACGCAGAGGATTTAGCTCCGGTTGAGAGGGGTGATGCAGCTGGGGCGGGGAGGCATGTTACAGTCTCCGTGTGAGAATGCAGGATGGGTGCAAGGTATGGAAACGATGGTCCTGGAGGATGAATCCTTGGCTTGATCCATAGGGGAGCTACTGTGCAAACAAGTGTCACCTGCATGTTAGGAGGGCCACAGGGCTGTGCATTAAAAACTCTCTGGCTTTAAAATCCATTATCAGATGGTGTGCTTTATCATGTAATGAGAGAACCAGGGAAGCAGCTGCTTCTGGAGGGCAGTGCTGCTAGTGCCTGGCAGGCCGAGGGGTGAGTGCTGCGTCCCTACCAGGCACAGGGCTGTGCCGATCGGGGTGGAAGGTGCCTGCTTGCTCCCCGCAGCGCCCACCGCCAGCCCCGCTGAGCTGTCTGTCCCCTCTGCAGGTCAAAACGCAGACGTCTCCCTCAGCCGGCAGTTCAGCGCTGAGTCCAAGCACAGCCCAGATATGAGCCAGTCCAGCTCTGGGGACAAAGTCAGCCTACAGTCTGTCAGTTCCCGAGGCTGGGGGGGCACCACAGCGGGCAAGAGGAGGATGGATGGCCACACATCCCAATCCCAGAAACAGCATCTAATGGATCTGACAGTCTCCCAGGTGAAGCATGATCTGCACTGGTTAATGCTTGAAACCTTTCAGTTGCCTTTGAGAAGTGAAGGGGCTGCTTACAGTGGAGGCTCCGTGTCACCCAGAGCCTGGTGCGGGGGTATATAGTGCAGAGAGCCGGCTGGACAGGCTGGGCATGTCTTGAGGTGGGGACAAAACCCTGTGCTCCAGCAGGAAAACTCCACTGGGTATTAACGGTTTGTCGGCAAAGTGCAGTCCTGACTAACGTGGCTGCAGGATGCTGTGCCCGGGGCTTGCAAGCTTGGGTGTCTGCTGGCCAAGGGATGTGACCCCCAGGGCTGTCCCCTGGAGCTGCTGGCCTGCAGTTTTATTCTTGTCTCCCGCTAGTGAGAGAGCCCAGCGGTTGCAATTGTTCAGGGGTTTCCAAAGGGTTTTATTCCTCTTGTGGTGCTCAACGTTGCAGGGCTCATCCAGTTCTCATCTCATCTCCCCGCTTCCCTGCGTTCCTGCGCAGCAACGGCTGAGCATCAGTGGCAGCACAGCAGGAGAGCTGGGCGTTATGAGCTGCGTGCTGCCCGAGGACTTGCTGGTGGCCATCCTCTCTGAAAGGCTGCAGGTACGTGTGGTGGGGGCAAACAATACGTTCCTGCTACAGAGAGACTGGCAGCGAGGTACAATTTGGAGAGGAGGATGTCTGTATCTGCTGTTGGAAGACCCCTGGGCTGCCTGCAGGGATCCTTGGGTGAAGCTGCAGATGCCATAAGTTGGCAGAGTGCAGGGAAAGATCAGACCTTGCCCAAGTTGCTGCACTTGGAACAACGATGGCTGGTGTCCTTTGACAGATGGGTTTACTGACTAGCTGAGAGCCCAATGCGTGCGATAGCTGACTTTCTCTTCCTTTTCAACTTCATTTGCAGCTGAGTGACTGCTACCAGGGAGTGGTGTTTGATGGCCTGGAGACCCTCTTTGCACGCAACATAGCGTCTGCTCTCCTCTGCCTGCTCAAAGCTGTCAGAAATCGGCCTTATATCTATTTTGTGAACCTGTTCCAGGATTATGCTTCTTTGAAAGCCAGGGAGACAGCTACAAAAGAGCAGGAAAGTAAGATTCCTCATCTCCATACCTTTCAAATTGTCTTTCTCAAGCCCTCAAGCTTATCTGTGTGTATCTGGGTTACCAGCAGAGCTTGTAAGAATTGTTTTTATTAATCCTCCTGCTTCAGTGTAGCCAGGACTCAGCTCATGGTTGCTTAAAATACAGCAGAGCTGAGGCTGTAAGACTTACCGTCATCTCTAATATTAAAGCTTGGGCACAAGTGCAAGCTGTTGTGGCTCAATAACTAACCAGAGGCTGGCTGTTCGAGGCTGGTGCCTGTGAGCCAGACAAGGCATGGGAACCCACTGACCAGCGATAGTTTTGGGGGATCATCTGAATTTTGGAGCAGGGATACGACCTCCCCAGTATCTCCTGGCAGGCTGACAGGCTGGGTCGGGACAGAGTTGTGAATCCTGGCAGCCACCTGGAACAGCAAGCTCTGCTTGCAGTCACTAATGGCTTCTCCTCTGGTCTGTGCTGAAGGATGGGAGCAGGAAGAAGCTGCCAGGAGGGAGAAAGCACGTTTCTGGGAGATGGATGAGGACGAGTATGATGCCCTCACTGAGGAGCAGAAAACTCAGTTTAATAACAATATACGACAAGACCAGCGCGAGAGGAGGAAGAGGTCTGTAAGCCTTCCATGGGTAACTCCCCAGGACGGTGTCCCTGAAGGGTTTCCCTGCTCCGGAGACTGGTTGAGCTCAGAGGGGTTACAGAGCAAAGGCCAAAAGTAGTGTCTATTACAAGCGGCACAAGGATGGCCAGTTCCACCTCCCTGGTTCCCAACAGAGGAAGGCCCTTCCTCCGGTGAGATGAGAAACTCTCCCCATTTTAGTGGTGAGCCCTCCAGTTTAGATGCTGGCTGCAGGGAGCTGGGCTCTGTGCTTGCCTTGCCTCTGCACTTATCATTGTCTCTAAGTTAATTAGATTGATTCTCATCTTCTTCATCCCCCTTCTTCACCAAACCAGAGGGGTTGTGGTGTGGGTTGGTGTGCAGCGCAGCTGTGCTGGCTTGGTTTAGGTACCAGTCCTGCCCTAGGTGAAGTCCTTGCAATGCTGATCTCCCAGGGTAGTCCTCACTGAGTGACCCCAGCCATAAAAGCTGGTGCCTCTTAGGCTCACCTTCAGCTGTAGCAGCAGGTGAGCCTGGGAGAAGCTCTGACCCAGCAACGCAGGAGGATGCACAGGATAAGTGTAAGCCTGTATTAATCCCCGCCTGAAACTCATGGAGGAGCTTGCTTAAAGCGAGCATGCGTTTCAGCACTTCTTTCAGCCCTGACTGAAGTTTGTTTCCCTGGGAGGAGGTTGCTAGGGCTGCTTCAAATTGTGATTTCCAGGACAGGCAGCGCAAGTTTCCCACAGTCACGGCTGGGTTCCAGTAGGAAACCTGGTTGTTCAGAGCCTGTTTTGCAGGAGGGCAGTTACTGCAGCCTTTGCTTTCTGATTGTTATGATTATTCTCACTAAGGAGCAGGCTATGCCCAGGGAGAAGGAGGGCTGGCTAAGCCAAGTATTGGTGCAGGGATAAGTAGCCGTTAGAGATTTGCAAGCTGGTTTACACTGGGAAATCAAGAGAGAGCTTCAGGCATCAGTGTGGAGAGATGGTGGATCAGTCTTCAGCAGTGTGCTGGCGGTGTCCAGGTGGACCTTATTGGAGAAGCGGCCCCATTTAGACCTTATGACAGCAATACCTAGATTTGGCTGGCCCTGGAGGCCCCCTCCCGCCTTTCCTCAGTTTGGATGTTCCCAGCCTCCCCAGGTTGAAGGACATCTGTGGAGATGGTCTAACAGTTCTACCTGGCCTCAGGGTCAATGACTGAAGGGCAGGACCAGCTGGGATTGCAGCGAGCCCAGATTTCTGGTGGTGCCTCTCAGGGATGTTTTCTCTTTGGCTTGCTGAAGGGAGATGGAGCAGCTGGCTCGAGAGCTTGAGGAAAAGCACCAGAGGGAGCTAGAACGCTTGAAGGAGGAAGAAGAGCTGAAGAAGAAGTCTAAGCGGGGGAAGAGAGAGCTTGGAAAAGACAAAGATAATGCTTCGGGGAAGAAAAGCCAGTTTGCAGTCAGGCAGGTGGGTGGTTGTTTTTATAGAGATGAGTAAAAGCCCTAGGGACCTTCCCGCCAAGTTGTGTCATCCCCGAGAAGCCAGCAGGCACACGCAGTGCTGGGGATGAGTACGTGGCCGTGAGTAGCACGTGGGGCCGTGCTAGGGAACAACAGCTGGTGTTGGGTCATGCTGCTGCTTCACCAGGGCTGTTTTCCCATGGGTTTGTAGGAGAGCTGCTCTTCTAGGACCATGCTGCCTTTGAGTCATAGCTTCACGTAACTCCATACGTTCACTGTGAAGCCCTAGATAGTTTTAGTCCAGCATTTCTCTTGCATGCGACTTACACCTCTGAGCCATGATCCGTCTGGGCTGTGGTGTCTTTTCCTACATGTCTGGCAGAAGACACCGGCAGACCTTAGGTATCCATTAGCAACTAGACTCTGCAAAGAGTCAGCCAGCCCCAGGGATGCTTAGCACACCAGAAATGAGCCCAGAGGACTGCACGGGAGTAAGGAGGTGTCTCAAGTTCCCTGTTTGTTTTGGGAAGCTATTCTGTTTCTCAGCTGGTTTGCAAGGCTCCTCATCAGCCTGGCACTGGTGAGTTTAGTTGAGCTAAACTGGGTACCAGCTGTGTTCCAAACTGGGATTTGTAGAGCACCTAGCACAGGTCTCGGACGAGGCTTGGGGTGCTGCTGCAAAGATCATCACTATCCTACAGCACTTGAGTTGGTGCTTTGAAATGCTCACTGCTTTTCCCCCCGCTCCTCCTGCCCAGAATACTAACACATCCACCAGTAACACCAATGCATCCACCAGCAACCGGTCTGATATCACCGAAGGGGTGGACAAGAAGGGATCTGTAAAGGAGCACCCAGACTCTGTTGCCAGTGATAAGGAAGATACGAAAAAGCAGACCAAGGTTCCCCATGCAGATGTCTGCCCGGCAGTGGCTGTGCAACCCACAGACCCAGAACAAGGAGAAACCAAAAATGAGGCCCTGAGTGACAGCGAGAAGAACTTGGCCCTGAGGTTTAAGATCTACGAGGCATCGCAGAAGGATGTCACGCATATTTTGTCATCCTGGGACAGGGCTCAGGGTATCCTGCTGTCCCCTCTGAACCAAGAGGAGGTGCGGCACCAAGCAGAAGAGCAGCGCCAGCATTTACCCAGCCGCAGGAGCTGGAAGGGCAGAGAGAAGGAGCGTCAGGAGAGGCTGGAGAAGGAGCGTGCAGAGAAAGAGCGCCTGGAGAAGGAGCGGCTGGAAAAACTGAAGGCTCTTGAGGACTCCAAGTTATCTCGGCTGGAAGGGGAAGGTGCAGAAGAGTCAGCCAGAGGCCAGGATGTCGGGGTGCCCTGCTTAGACATCCAGGTGCTGAGCTCAGAAGACGTGACTAGGAAGATCTTGGAGAGCAGCAAGCTGCCAGCAGCCGAGCAGGTAAAGCCCTGCGAGGCTCAAACACTGAGCCTGCTGTGGTCTGGGCCCTGGTGCGTTGTGTCCCACCAGGTGACAAAGGCAGAGAGCCTTGTCCAGGCCACTGATGATGTTCTACAATGGCTCCAGAGCAGCCACGTGGCTGGGGAGGTTCTCAGCATCCCTCAGATGGGTAGAAAGAAGGAGTGCTCTCTGTAGAAGCATCCTGTCCAGAGAGTTTCCCAGTCTGGAAGCCATTAAAAATGGTCCCAGGGCAGCTCAAGGTCATTGTTTCCTTCAGCTGAGTCACTTAAGGGAGAGATTTCTCTCTAAGTCCCACTTGTAGGTCCTGGCAGTGCTCTGGACATACAGACATTATACCCCACGGGGCATAAAAAAGCACTGTACACCATATCAATTAAAAAAAAATTGCAGAAGCACAGTGCCTTTAAGGAACGAGTGTGAGGATGAAGGTGACGGGAGTATAAACACGGTTTTCTCTTATGCCATAGATCCTGGATGACCTGGGACTGGGTCCCTCAGGGCCTCCCATTCCCCCTACTGCTTTTTACTCTGTGATCCGCTACCCGGAGAAGCGGATGGCCCCTGCAGCAGGAGAAGCCCTCAAGCACTTCATCTTTGTTGTGCCAGAAGGTGCCGCTGCGGAAGAAGAAAAGAAGGAAGCAGAAAGTCTCGTGGATGCCCCTGTTGTGCCCACAGTGAAGGTGCCAGGGTGGATAGGGGCATGGGGCGGGGCGGGGAGGATGAAAAAGGATCACTCTGGAAGGGCAGTGAAGACATGATGGGGGTCCTGTGCCTGCAGGCTTCTCTTCTGTCTGTCCAAAAGAGACAGCTCTGCTTGAGGCATAGGGCGATTCTGTAAGACGGGAGAAAAAAAATCACCTGAAGCCCTCAACTTCCCTTAAAGAGAGAGAGCCCTGGGCGAGGAGGGGTCCTGAGCAAGGAGAGGTGTCGTAGGCAAAGCAAACTCCAGTAAGGAAGCCCCTGGGCAGATACGAAAGTAGTAGGTGCTGGTTACTTATTTATTCTCTCTCCTGTTAATTAACAGACCCACAGCTTTCTTTCCAGGATGGAGATGTCTCGGGGCAGGGCTAACCTCTTTCTCCCTTTTCGCTCTCCCCGTGGTGCAAAGACATCAGAACAGCAGGTCACCCCAACCAGGGGCCGGTCGAGGAGGGAAAAAGCCACGAGCAGCCGGGAGGCTGTGAGGGAGAAGCGGAGCCGGGGCAGGAAAAGTCTCCAGGGGCCAGGCCTGGGAACACCCACACATCCCCCCAAGGTGCACCAAAGCGAGGCGGATACGGTCCCATCCCCATGGAGATCCGTCAGGTGAGCTGTGAGGGAGGAGGTGATCCCTCTGCTTCACAGCCATCTCGCCAAATGAGGTCCATCACCCGCCCCTCCGCAGGGACCCTCTGCCGGAGGGTGCCTCCGTGGGATGGCGAGTCCATGACCCTCCTCCTTGTCTCATTTGCTCGTGAGCAATGTCTGAAGCCTCCTCTTTAATTGCCAGGCTGAGCAACTGCCGGTGGATAGCGCCTGCCCGCGGCGAGGTGGAACTGAAGGTCCACTTCAGCTCCACAGTGCTGGGCCAGTTTGATCAGACGCTGCATTTTGAGGTCCTGGGGACAAACCGTCAGTACCAGCTGCACTGCAGGGGCACATGCCTGTATCCCACCATCAGCCAGGACCCACGGTAAGGCTGGCCCTGTGGGAGCCTCCTGCACCTCCTCCTGCTAAACTCAGAGCTGGGGCTGGCCTTTGCACCCCTGTGACTTTCTGGTTTGGGCAGAGCATGCTGCCTGAGCAGCCCAGTGTCTTTTCCCGTGCTTGGAGCTGGGAACCAGAACCGGTACCTCAGCTACCAACAAGGGTTATAGCTTTCTGACCAGGTTTTCTACTTAGAGCATCTCGCAGCTTCTCATTCCCCATTTTCTCTCCCCAGGCTGGTGTTTCCTCACCGGAGGAAGAGCAAGGCGGATGATGACATCATCTTCAAGCAGTACGTAATGGACACGGGTGTATTCCACTTTGGACCGCTGCTGTGCGGGAAGTCAAGAGACTGGTATGTGCTCCCCGCCCCGAGCGAGCATCCTGATGCATCCTGCTCAGAGCGAGATGTTGGGATGGGGTCTCCGGGGCGTTTTGCTTTCACGGACACACTTGGAGACATGCTGTCCCAGGGGCACAATTCAGGGCAGGCCCAGGCAGAGACCTGGGAGGAACACAGGGTTAAAGGGCCATGGATGTGTGGGCTTGAGCAGATAACAGGCACATGAGTCTTGGAGGAGCTGGGGAGAGATAGAGATGATCTTTCCACCCACTGGGTGCCTTGGTGGCCAGAACCACGGGCTGCTACTAGCCTGAAGGTGACTTGGGGCAACTTGTGTCGCCCCTCCACATCTCAGCTTCACCACCTATGAAATGAACTTTATGGTGGTTTTTTAAAGTGCTTTGAGCTCTGTGGGTAGTCTGGAATTGTTCTGCCGATGGTTTTGCAAACCATTCATTAATCTGTAATCTTAGTAAGACTTTATGATTTGACCTGTCAATGTGTGTGTTGGGGGGAATCTGCAGGGAATAAAAATGGGATTTACAATTTCCTCATCCTCGCTGCTGGATAACATCTGCCTAAAAAAGTTGTCATTGTAGCTACTGGCATATTTCTATTTTTAACATTGCTCTTTTTTTGTTTTTTAATGTTAGAAATTAAGTTCTTGTCTTCATGGGAGCTCTGGAGAGCTAGTGGCATTTTGACAACCCAAGGAAATTAAATCGAAACCTCTTAAAAAACAAAAGAGGATCTTTAGCCAGGCTGATAAATGGTCTCAGGTTTCTGTTCGCTTTTTTAACCCTTTAACTCCAAATTCTGTTCCATGCCTAAGAGAAGGGACATTTGTTAAATTTAGCATTCCTCTTGGGAATTAATCCTTTCTATTTCCTTCCCTGAGACTTGGAGCTAACCCATGAAATACAAGGTAATCTCGTGACTTTTTTGAAAGAGACAGGCTAAACTATTTTTAAAACCTCTTTTCAAAAGTATTTCTTTATACCCTGCAGGGAAGGAAACCCAAAAAAGAAGGGGGAAGAACCAACGTGCCTGGCATACTTTTATTTTTCCAGGCACCTTTGAATTTCTATTTTGTAAAACGATCTTTATTTAAGTGGCCTGTGCATCATCACGCTTCTGGGCATCAGGTACAGGGGCAGACAGCAAAGTAACGCACAGATGAACACAAACACCATGCAACGTGCCCCTTTTCCTTGGCCTGCTTGTTAGACCACAGTCTTCCAGTGCCGCCTCCCACTGCCAGGGCCCAGTGTTTCCATCGATGTGTGATAAAGACACCAGTCCTGGGGTTTTCTCTGCAGTCTTTTCCCCTTTTGTGGCAGGTACAAGGCGCAGCACTATCCCAGCAACTGTGAGAAGATAACCATCCTCAACATCACCCCCTTGGAAGCAGAGGTGCATTTCTCCTTTGAGCACGATCTCAAAGCAGACACATTCCTTTTAGACCCTCCCAGCATGAGGCTGAAACCTAATGAGAAGCAGGTAGGAGACGGGCAGAAAGGGCAGCACCAGTAGAAGTGTCCAGCAGCCGTTCCTCCTGCTCACTGAATGCTCTTCTCTATTTCTTTTTTTTGTGGGGACGGCACTAGGAGCTGAGCATTTGGGCGTACCCCACTTCAGCTGGCCTCGTGGAAGACAACCTCGTCTGCTGCATTCAGGAGAACCCAGAGCCGGTGGTCTTCCGCCTGTGCTGCCAGGGGGTGCAGGTGGAGCTGGGGGTCAGCCCCAAGCAGGTGCATTTCAACAAGGTGCTTCTGCACAGGTCAGTCATCCTACAGCTGATCTGTCAGGGACGAGAGGTGTCAGCAAGTTCCCCTCGAGCTTCTCTTGCTGGCTGTGTGACCACTCAGATTGGAGGCTGGACTAGCATCCCTCTTTCTCCCGGCAATTCCTAATCTCTTGCTCACCATTCCTCACTGGTTTCGATATCCTATAACAGCCACGAGCTCCACAGTCCCCCAGCTATGCTGTGCGATGGACATCTCAACGCATTTGTATCTTGTCTGTTGGTTCAGAGAGCAGTCCGGTTGCTCCTCCTTCCTGTGTCACCTTTACCACCTTTCTGTTGGATACACTTCTAACACCAAGCTCTCCCCCAAGGACCTCACCTCTCAGGCTTGTGATGTAGAGAAAACATTTAACTACGGTTTCATATGCATAGATAGGGCTGCTGCAAGTTGCATTCAGTCGCAAGGCTAGCATGACCATCGAGCAACTGGTGCTGAGTGTCTTCCTGTCTCTACAGGAGGGACAGCAAGACCCTGGTCCTGCGAAACAGCACCCCGCTGCCCGTGGCCTGGCGGCTCAGCGGGCTGGAAAACCTTGGCGAGGACTTCTCTGTGTCACAAAATGAGGGCGTCGTTGGTCCCGGCACGGAGTTTGGCTTGCATCTGTATTTCAAGGCCACGAAGGCTCTAAGCATTAAGAAGATGATCCGACTAGAGGTGAGGGGGATTGTCCCCTCCCTAGCAGAGCAGGGCAGAGTGATCAGCCCTGTGCTCTCGGGGATGGAGTCTGTGCTTGAAAAGGTACCCTGCAAAGACGGCAAAAGGATGAGCCTTCATGAGATTCCTTTCTACCTGCATTGCCTGGGGTGGGGCAGGCCCTTAGGAGCAAGGGACTCTCACTGAAGGATGATGTTTTGGACACTAAGTGACTACTGGGGTGCTCCTGTAGCTAAGCTTCATTGAGCAAGTATATTGTGAAGTCAGCAAGAGATGTGTCTGACAGACATAAGGGTGCTATGACCCCAACTTCTGCTGCCTCAGACTGGGTTCGACAGAGTAGAACCATAGAAGCATTAAGGTTGGAAAAGACCTCTAAGATCATCAAGTCCAACCATCAACCCAACACCACCATGCCCCCTAAACCATGTCCCCCAGTGCCACGTCTGCACGGTGTTTGAACACCCCCAGGGATGGTGACTCCCCCACCTCTCTGGGCAGCCTCTGCCAATGCCTGACCGCTCTGGCAGTGAAGACATTTTTCCTAATATCCAATCTAAACCTCCCCTGATGCAGCTTGAGTCCATTTCCTCTCGTCCTAACACACGGTGCATCCCTGAGCATCCACGTCACCCCAGATAACCAGCCACTGCCTCTGCAGGGCTTACGCCTGCGTTATGGGGCTGCGCTCCTGAGCCCATATTACAACCGCCTTGCTGCTGTGCGTGGTTGAATGCTGTTGTTTGGTTGTCCAGACTTCAGCGTGCTCCCTGCACCCATCCTGGAGTCCGCCTGGGGCTCTCAATGTAGAGCGACAAGCTCTCACCCTGGGATTTTGTTCCCCGTGGTTTAGGGGCTGCATTTCAGTGAGAATGCGGAGTGATTTAACAGGAGAGGGTTGGCTGCCAATGCAACCTGCTCTGGGACACCTCACACTTCTTGTGGATGTTTTTCATCACTGTGCCTTCCAGGGTGCTTTAGCAGCAGTGTTCCCTGCTGTAGGAGTGCGGAGTTGGGCGACAGGATAATCCTGCATAATTAATAAGTATAATTACTTATATTTATTATTACTTATACTTGCATAAGTAATAATTACTGCAGCATAATCCTGCTGGGTCAGCCCATGAGATGAACAGGCTAGGAAAGCTTGGGAGTCCACAGATGCTTGTCAAGCAGGGTAGGCCATGGTGGAAGCAGCCAGCAGAGACAAGGACTCATATATTGTCTACCAAAAGAATTTAAGAGAATGGTCTAAGCAGTGTTTGTTTCTTGCTGCCTCAGGTTTCAGATGCAGAAAACGTCCTGGGGATTGTTCAAATTGAAAATATCCAAATCCTTGCAGAGGCCTATGATGTTGCTCTGAACATCAGCATTTCTAAAGGTCAGTGGATGCCCCCAAAACAAAGCAGTCTGGGTGCGTTGCATTGCCCTGGCAGGTGGGCAGCCAAAGCACTTGGGACGGGATGGGATAGCATGCAAGCGTGGCACGGATACAGAAAGCGCATATCCTGCAAGCTGTGTGGAGCGAAGCACTGTCAGGGCACAGACAGCCTTGAGTCTCTCACCTCTGAACTCTGAAGTGTGCAACTTCATGTGCAGATTGATTTGGGGGCTTTGAAACAACAGGGATGTGAACGAGCAGTTGGCAACTCCTGAAGGCTCAGTACAACACACAGAGTTGTTGGATCTGTGCTTGGAAGCAAGGAGATGGAAACTGAGGCCCTTAGCTGCTGAACCCTGCAGATATTCTCGGAGTAAGAAGAGAAAGGGCAGCAAAGTAGCTAGAGAAAACTTCCAAGAATGGAAGCTTGCTGAGAAGGGTTTTGTGCCGCCTGAGAACTCCAAATATGCATCTTGTCAGTTGGTGTAGTCTGCAGCAGCTCACAAATATTCACCATTTCTTACCTCGCTCTGCGGGTTTTCTGCAGGTACAGATGGCAGTGTGGATTTTGGAATCCTTAAGGTCCTGGATGATGCGAAGCAAGTGCTGACTCTGAAGAACAAAGGGAAGTACGAGATTGCGTACAGGTGGGCCCAGCTGCCTGGTCTGTGAATGCATGGTGTCACCATCTGCCCAGGCCTGCATTCTCCTTCTGTCCGTGGCTAGAACCTGTTCCCATGCTGGCTACCTCATGGTCTGGGTAAATACAAAACCTGGGCTCTCTAATCCCAAATATTTTAATAGAAATTCCAGCCACACACCAGCAGTTCTTCACAGCTCAGCAGGAACCAGAGTAACCAAGTAACTCACTGCTGAGATTCATTTTCTTCCTTTGATGGTCAGCTCATTTCTCTTCATGAGACTCTTTAAAGGAGGGAATGAAAAAAATCAGTGTTGAGGTTATCTTGCAATACTCGTGATTGTCTGCACTCTGTGTCAAGATCTGGGATTCCCCAAGCAAAGCTGGACTCTTTCCCTTTTATTTATTTAATATTTTTTGATGGTCCCATGAGAAGTCCTGGCTGTGCTGGTGGCACCCGGACTTTTAACTGCAGAGGTCTTCGTTCTTTCCCTTTCTCCCCAGTTTCAAGCTGGAAACCGCAGATACCAACATACCCAACTTGGCATCCCACTTCACTATCCAGCCGCAGAAGGGCGTGCTGAGTGTCTCCGAGCGCCCTGTGCAAGTCCAGCTGTTCTTCCACCCCAAGATGGAAATGAATATTGAGGACAAACCCATCCTGCACTGCCAGGTGAGCTGCCTGGGCCAGGCGGTGTTAGCACGCCGTGTCTTGGGAGTGTAAGCAGGACGTGTGTCTTCTGGAAGGAAGGCCTTAGCTGTGGAATCCTCTCCCATACATATACAACAAAGTCTTTCAGAAACCATTTGTTGTGCTTCCTAAGCAGAGCTGAAAAGCTGGCTGTGGAGGAGGCATTTAAACAGGGAGGGTGAGCTGGTGGGGACCTGGATGGGCTCAGGGGACAGAGATAGCAGCTCTTTGCTGTATTTACCAACCCCTCTTCTGGTTGCAGGTGATTGAGCCCAGCATCTGTGAAGGAGGCGAGACCATCGCCATCATCCCAGTCAGGGTGTCAGCGAAGGCTGTGTTCAGCAAATACAGCATTTACCCTGCCTTGCTCATCAACTTTGGTGCCATGATGAACGGCACCAGGAAAACCTGCACCTTCACGCTGGAGAACAAAGGCATCCTTGACTTCAAATTCCTCATCTACCGAGCAGACCAGGACGCACCTGTATTGCCAAGGAAAAGGTGAGAGAAGGCCTGCACCACCCTGCCTGAGGAGGCACCACAGCACGGCTGCTGTGTGACAGGTTATTGTCCATTCGCATCACTGCCTTGTGAACAGGGAGCAGAAAAGTGCCTCGGTATCCCCATGTGTAGGACGAAGCTGGTGATATAGCTGATCTGTCCATACGTTACAGCAATAGGTGCTGCAGGCTCCTGATGGCTCCTGGAGGGCTGCGGGAAGGCATGGGGAGGAAGGCCAGCTTTGGCCTCAGAGAAAGGCAGGGGGAGCTCAGCGTGATGGATGTTTTCTGCTTTCTCCTCTCAGTGCACATCTAATGAAATCTGCCCGCTCCCACGAGAGTGAAAACGTAAGCAAAATGGCTCCCTCAGTCAAGCAAAGCAAGCAGTCGCTGCAAAAGGATGCAAACCCCTTCGTGCAGGTGAGTGGCTCCTGCTCCCCAACACTGCAGGTGGTGTGGGAGGACGCTGCTGTGCCTGGGCTGGGGGCTCATCACCATGGCATGGGACATGGGCTGCGTGATGGAAAAATTTTAGGAAAAATTTCTTTACCAAAAGAGTGGTCAGGCATTGGAAGAGACTGCCCAGAGAGGTGGGAGAGTCACCATCCCTGGGGGTGTTCAAACACATGTAGACGTGGCACTCGGGGACATGGTTTAGGGGGCACGGTGGTGTTGGGTTGATGGTTGGACTTGATGATCTTAGAGGTCTTTTCCATCCTTAATGCTTCTACGATTCTATGGAGGTCCATCATCTCCCCGCCACAAGCAGGGGCAGGAGCTGCTCGGTCCCACTGGCAGTCCCCTGCTCTGGCTCAGACCTGGAGTGGTGGGGTCAGGAGAGGGGAGCAGGTCCTGTGTTTGGTAGGTACTAGCCAAAATAGGTCTGTGAATACCATGGATGCAGAACGTCCCTGTTTGAATTTGCAATCTGTAGATATCAGGTGACCTTGCTTTTTCTTCTTCCCAGTCCCCTCTCTTCTCTCCCATCATTTCTCACTGTTATTTCTGCTCTCCTGTTTTACCCCTGGAGGTTGAAGGATCCCAGCTACCACCTTCACCCTTTACCCCCAAACTCCTCTCTCTATGCCCCTCAGGACAGGCCTGCAGCTCCTCCTGGCTTGTTCATCTCATCCTGGGGGCTGCCTTTGGGCCATGGAGTCATCCTTCCCTGCCCTGAGACAGGGGGCTTGGGGCCAGCTGGAGGCCAAGGAGCGGCATGCTCCTTGCTGGGGATGCTGAAGGTAAGGCTGTTAGACATCAGCCTCGCCTGGGACTCTTTCCGCAGGCTCGCTTCACTCTAGGCATGTTCACGGTGTACCCTGGCTTTGGCTCCATCCCTCCTGGGGGCCAGCAGACGATCACGGTGGATTGCTACGCAGACCCCCTGGGGACATGCAAGGAGCACCTGTCCATCGATGTCAGCGACAGAGACCCCAAGGACAACCCCCTTGGCATCCCCTATACCCTGTTTGCCGAGTCCTGCCTCCCAGGTACACCCCGTCCACAGGTTCCCATGGCCAGACCTGCTGCTAATCAGCACCTAAACTTACTGCTTGGGTAGAGAGGCACCCTGAAGTACCATCTTAAAATCCTCAGAGGTTCCAGTCCTTTTAAAGGACTTTAAAGTCCATCAGTGGCAAGAGGCTGGGAGGGATGGGTGGAAGGATGAAAGGAGAGCAGTACCCTTTAAGACTGAGGGTGACTGAGCTCCATCCTCAGAGCCAACTCCCCCTCCCAAGGTTGGGTTTTGCAGTGACCTGGGTAGAAAGGGCTGATCAAGCCTTCTGAGAGGCCAACAGATAAATTCAGCAGGAAGGCTTCTCCATCCTCAGCCCTCCCTCTGGTCTGCTCGCAGCATTTGTGGTTGATGACATAGAGTCTATCTTTGAGGAGCATCGAGTCTGCAGCAACATCAACCTCTGCCAGATCCTACAGACAGTGCAAGACAAGGGTGTGTTCATCACAGATGAGAACAAGTTTATCTTCACTAATGTTCTGGTTGGGCACCGGGCCACAGCTCGCTTCAAGATCCGCAATGTGGGCAAAGTCCCCTGTGATGTGGTCCTCTCCATCAAACCCGTCTCCGGTAAGGTAAGAACAAGAGGCCAAGGTGACGGTTGCTCTTAAAGGCTGTGTGATAGCCTGCCTTGTGCTCCAGATTCATTGCTTCCTCTTGCCTGGACTAGTCCAGCTCCGTGCAGGTCAAACTACAGGGGAGAGCAGCAGGGTGACAGTTGGGTTGAATTCAGCGTGTCTCAAGCAAGGTTTTGGCTCACTCCTCTGAGTCTTTAGTGGGAGACCTGAACCCTTCCAAACATCTCCTGGAATCACGCTCTGAGTGGGCTTTTACTGGATTGATGTGCCAGGGCTCAAAGCAGACCATTTCCTCAGGCTCCCCAGTCTTTTCATTCTCTTTGGAGGCCAGTTCTAGGTTATTTGCAGGGTTTTCCGTGCAGCCCCCGCGTCCCGTGTACACTCGGGTGGCTGCCCAGAGCTCAGAGGAAGCTTTGGTACTCCTGGCCTTTATGGCAGCGCCCTGTGCAAAGTCAGCACCACTTTGGAGTCACCCCGAGACAGAAGGAGCCTGTCCAGGGAAGCGGGAAGGAAGACAGGCTGTCTGGGGTTGTTCCCCATCATGCATATATGATTAAGACTGCATCAGGTTGAAGGATGTTTCCTCCTAACATCACTCTGTGGGTTCCCCCAAGCTTAACAGCCGCGTTAGCGACATCTTTGAGGTGGATCCCATTCAGATGTGCGTGCCCAGCCACTCCCATGCCTTCGCTATGGTGAGCTTCACTCCGCAAACGATGCAGAACTACCAGTGCACTTTTGAGGCTTCCCTTGATGTCCAGGCAAGGTAACTCACCCTGTGAAATCTTGGGGTGGGGGCGACCTTTCTCATAGCTGCCTCTCTTCTGGGAGGATGTAGACCTCTTGTTAACCCTAATGCTTTCAGTAGCCTTAGGTAGGGTACTTACTGCCTCCTATATTATCTAATGCTAACTGCTAGATGTAGCAGAGTAGAAAAGTAAGTGTCATAGTTTAGTCTATCTGAGTGACTATGAAGACAGTGCGACACTAGGTAGCCAACTGGAAGCTATTGAATCGGAAAGAATTGGAGGTGTGCCACAGCTGAACAGTTTTCCAAGGACAAAGGGTTAGATGAAAAGGTTTCTGCGCCACCAAGTCGGCATGCGTTATTCCCTCCTTGGTTTTGTTAAAAGGAGATGATCCTATGTGATTACCTGGGGTATATTAACATGTTTTATGTTAAGGAGCGATTAGACCCCTTAGGAAAGAGGAGCCCAGTTCCTCTGTCCTGGGACCTGCGTTTGTACCGGGGCTTTGATCTGCTCTTCCCCAACCCTTTAGTCACTGAACTGGGACAAGATAAGTCAGTTTTCTTCCCTAATAAGCAATTCCTGTTTTAGTGTCCTTGGAAATAATCTTTACTGATGTGTTATTTATTTACTTCTCCCTTCTTGCTTTCATACTGTTTTCATGCTGTGCTTGCGCTTTTTGCATATGTTTCTCATCACCGCAGCCAGTGAATTTGCCATGTCTCATCTGTTGCCTCATTATTTACCTGCTGTACTGCATGATTCGATTAAGTGAAATAATTTTTAACTGTTATTCTGGAAGGCTTTGGCTCTTCAGAGCAGATTCCTCTTGTGAATGGCCCTGATCTGACTGAGAGGAGAGGGGTGAGGGGAAGTTGTGTGGTGGGGTACAGGAGCGCCAGCCAGGAAAAACACAGTGGGTGGCACTCGCTTCATTGCTTGGCAAGTGGGAAATGGATTAGTGCCAGCTGTAATGATTTCTCCTCTGCCTCTCCTGCAGCCCTGCAGCAATTAAAGCACAAAGCCTGACCTTTGATATCAGTGGAGATGGGAATCTGCCTCGGGTGACGGTCCTGCGCCCAGTCCTTCACAATAAGAGAGGGAACCCGCTGCTGCTCTTCAAGAAGCTGTTGCTGGGTGATTCAGAAAATCTCCCTCTGGTCCTTCAAAACAGCGGCATCATACCTGTCCAGGTGAGGACCTGCTCAGGGAATGCTCTGGTCTGGGAACAAGTCCTTGTGCTATGGAGGAGAGGTGCCAGAAAACATGGTAGAGATGCACAGGCGCACCGCTACTCTGCGTGTGCAATCGAACACCAAAAGAAACCCTTTCCTTGCGCTCGGAGCCACTCCATCGCAGGAGAATACCCCCTCTGACTTCCTGGGAGGTGCTTTGGCAAACCAGTGGGAAGAGTGTCACTTCTCAGCCAGATCCCTCTAGGAAAGTTCCATCAGCCTTTGAGCAGACCTTTGTCTCCATCCCCTTTGCAACCACTGCTGCTGCCTTTGCTAGTCTTGACCCACCCTTGGGTTTTATGTTGGTTACTCTCCACTCTGTGCCTCAGCGACTGCATGGGAATGGGTCTCAGAAATTCTTTGTATGCAAATGACTGACTACTTCTTCCCAGGAAGGGTGTTCCTCTTGGAAATGCGATTTTTTCTGACCAGTCTATCCTTTTCAGTCCAACACAACAAAGAAAGTTGGTGGGGTATTTTTCCCCCATCTCTCTTCTCACACTTTGGTTCTCCTGCGGAAATGTGCGATGTCCTAGTTACATTAGACTGTATTTGATCACATTTTACTATATTTTAATTAAACTCAGTTGTAGTTTAATTACATTCTGTTCATTACTTTTAGTACTTTCTATCATGTTTGGTTATATTTTAATTATATCCCAAGGCCTCCGAACCCTTTCTTTCCTATCTGATTTCACTTAAACTTTGCGCTAAGAGCTGTGTTTGAAGCAGGGAGTGTGCTGGGTTCCCCGTGCTGGACCAGCAGCAGTACAGTGTCGATCCACGTGCCATTCTGTACCCACACCAGTGTGGTCATGCTCTGTGTTCCTCTTTCTCAGCTGGTGATAGACCTGTTGGATGAAGGGGGAGTTTTCTTCTTGAAAGCCAGGCCCACCACACACTGTGTCTACCAAGCTGTGGGCATAAAGGAAGACTCTCCTGGAGAAGGTAAACTCATTAACCATGAAGCATGTCATCCACGCAGGGAAAATGTGTGCCCTGCTCTTGGCTTGGCCAAGCAGCAGCCAGACGTTAGACGTAGTTTCTTTCCCGGCCCTCTCTACCCCTGGTTTTTCATGTGGACTCTTTGCAGGCTTTTCTGCCAGCCAGTTGTAGGCAGTTTTTCTGTTCTGGACATGGTGGGATGAGTTGTGGGGAACCATCAGCACTTGAATGGACTGTCTGAGGTCTCTGCTGCATGTGGGGAGTTACCAGCCTGGATGGAGGCAGCCCTTGAGCCCACAGCCAGCCAACAAAAGCCAAAACCACTTTTTGACTTAGCTTTACATTGGCAGGGGCTGGCTGGATGTAGTTTGAGTGAGAGCTGGGTGTTAACCTGAGCTTAAGACACTTAATCAGTGATATGCATGGTGGTGTCATAGTCTTGTGAATATAGGAGGAGGGTCTGGAACCAGTGGTGGGAGAACCTGTGCTTAGAGACAGCTGGGTTGCAACTTCTTATTCCTCTTATACCCCATGGAAAGATTTCCTCTGTACAGCTGTATCACTTGTCTCTGATTTCTGCTGCTGTGCAGAGAGGAAGCCCCACACTGCTTCCCTGGTCCTGCAACACGGGGAATTAGCAGAGTTCGACGTGCTTTTCAAACCCACCCTGGCCCAACACGTGGAAGGGAAGATCCACCTGTCAGTGGTGGACAACCCCTATGAAGAGACCAACATTCAGCTGGTGGGTGAAGGCTACGAGGATGACTTCACGCTAGATAACATCCATGGACTAGTGGCAGACAGCAAGGAGGAGAACACTGAGGGCGATCTGGAGGAAGACGTAATTGAGGGTAAGAGAGGAGAGGCTGCCAAGATGGAGCAAGGAACAGGAAAACACACATTTCTGCTCACCCTTGCCAGTGCAGGTGTGGTCCAGACTTAGCAGACAGATCCGGTTGCCTTTTGTAGCCTGCAGAGCAGCCACACTTGAGAACACAAGGGAAGATCCTCTGTCAAGGGAGAAGCTTGCAGGCTAGCAAGGACGGGTCAGAGATACCAGCGTTCAGCTGAGTATCTCTAAAAGGAGATCTGCCAGTCCATGGTATACTGTGGAGATGAAGACCATGTACGATAATTTGTGTCTTCTACATAACCAGGCCTGTGCTGTCGCCCACCAGCCCTGGTCTGTGAGCATGCCTGCCCTGTGCACAGACGCAGCCACGTGTTTAGAGGCATGTCAGGGTGTATCTCTGGAAGTGGTAGGATGGGGAACTGCATCTCCCAGAGGGAGGAAGGCTTGGAGCAGGGAAGGGAGTTGGACATACCTGTGTCTGTGCGTGTTGAGGGGGGTGGATGGACCTCACCGCACGCTGAGCTCCCTTGCTGTCATTCTTTAGCTGCCAGAGTGGATCACATCCAATTTGGGGACTGTCACATCGGGACACCCTACCCCGTGACCTTCACGATCACCAATCGCAGCAGGGTGGAGGTGATGCGGTTTGAGTGGCTGGCAAGTTCTCCCTTTCACTTCTCCCCCCAGGTGAGCTTGGACGGTTCTGCTTTTTCCCACTGCTCAAGCCCTGCCCGTTGGGTTCCCGGGAGCTAGCAGGGAGTCACCACATACCAGTGAGAGCCCATTCCAGTGCCATGTAGAAGATGCAATCCCTGGCTTTGCTGGGGCAGGGCTGTGAGCCCCTCAGGAAAGGCTTCATGTTATGGGAGGTGGCATCTTTTGTGCTTTTCTCTATCAAACCTCAGATAAATACACAGTCTGATGCAGATTCCTGGCACAGCTGCTCACCACATCAGTCCCTTTGCTGTCAGTCCTACCCTTGCCAGTGATTCCAGTTTGGTCTTGGCTCTCTGGTTCTCCCTAGGTGGGACACCTCCATGCTGGCTGTGCTAAGGACATCACAGTGACCTTGAAATCAGACATCGCGGTCACCTTCAAAATGCACCCTGTGAAGTGTAAGGTGGCTAGGATCACCTTCCAGCTGCCGCCAGAGCAGGTTACCGACTGGGATGACCGCCTGCGAACTGTCAAGTGGGTGGATGCCACGAGGGGCCCGGCAGCCACATGGCCTGTCAAGAAGAAGGTAAGACGCACAATAGCAAAAGCTAGCCTGGCTTCCACAAAAAGAGCTGCCGACGGTAGCAGACCGCCATCTCTGCTGGCTAAGCAGCTCCTGCTTCCTCCTGACATTTAATCCATCTGTGAGGTTAACCAGCAGTGCATTTTAGGGGAGAGGTGGATGCACAGGGACCTGATATGCTCACGTAAGATGGGGAAGTCTTTTCAATAAGAGACGTTTAGCCACATGCAAATTATCAGTCTCTGCCAAAAGCTGAAATGTTGCAACCTGTGTTGAATGGAAGGTCACATTTTACGGTAACACATTTTATGGTGTTAAAATTTCTTCATCTGATTCAGTGCTTTTCACCAACAAGGATTTAAATCCACTGTGGTCTGTCTCTTGTTTCGAAGGGGAGAGCAACACTAGCACTCTTCGCTGTATGCTGGCTAGCCCACCAGCTCATTGTGCCTGAGCTCTGAGCTCAGTCTACACCGATACCAGAGATTTTGGTTGTGGTCTCTATGTCGTGTGGGATATCGCATTATGGGGCAGCCCAGGCACTGTATGGCAGTCATGCAGGAGTCCGGAGAAATCTCATCTTCTATCATTTCATCATCTTCTATCATCTTCTTTTATTATCATTGTTGCCAAGCACACTTCTCTTGGGTGATGGTTCTTCCCTAGTTTCTGAACCACTGTAAGACCTGTAAACCAAACTTCCCCATCAGAGCATCAGCAGTCAGAGACTTCCCTAGTGAGTTCATTCCCATCCCAAAATGCGCGTCCCCAGCCCCCACCAGCATGGCTGTTGCCCCACATGAGATCTGGAAAGCACTTTCTCCTAAGACAAGAAGGAAAAGGTGCTTTCTAGGTTTGTTCATTTTTGGGGTTCTCCATCCACAGAGCTCCAGCAGGGGAACTTAATCCTAATTTAGAGGCCTGCTGGATTTATATGGGACCAGGAAAAAGGTCAGACACTACAGGGTTGAAACACAGGGACTGATACGCAGCCATAGTCCCCAGGGGTGCATTTGCAGTCATGATGGTGATCGCTTTTATCAGTAGGTAGAAGTACTATAGCAGAAGGGTCAAATTTTGTCATCTTTCCACGGAAATAAATGGGAATGGTACTTCGTAGCCCCTGTAACATGTCTGATTCTTGGAGGCTGAAAGAATCCCTGCTTGGTCTGGCTTTCTGGGCTCTACTCAGTGATTCTTCCCTCTCCTGTTTGGAGGTGATCGAGACGGACCCAGAACCAGCTCACACTGTCCTGGAGAAGAGCAGTCGCGAGGTGGAGCTTCGCCTCAGTGCTGTGGTTGACTACGCCGAGTTCAAGCTGGATACAGACATAATTCAGTTTAAGGAGACCTTGCTCTTCCAGACGAGGACCTTCACGTGAGTGCTGGAGGCCAGGCAGGGACCCACGAATGGGAGCTGCCTTTGCCCAGGGCTGACCCAGTGTCTGCTTCCCACTGCGCTCTCCGGTGGCCTCTGCTTTTCCTTCTTCTCATGGTCCTGTGCCAGCAGAGGTTACACTGACATGCTCATTGCTCAGCCACTTAATCAACCTCTTATAATCTCCTACAGGCTAATCAGCCTTGGAGGGCAATGCTGGGTCTGAGGTTTCACCTTCCATACATCCTGGGGACCTGGAGATCTCCCACATGTGCACCTGAGTTCCTCTAAGGCTTTATGTTCAGTCTCACCTGCTGTTCTTTAAACAATTTTTTGTTTCCTCCTTTCCAAGTCCTGGCTGGGTGCTGGGGCCCACATATCTGCACACAAAGCCAAGCAGCAGATGGTGGCCACCACCCTGCCAAGACGTGCCAGAAGAGGTTCAATTCTGCCATGCCTTTCTGCTGAGAACAACCATGAGTTTGCTTTCATTGCATGTCGCCTGTCCTCATCTGCTCGAGGACGAGCTTGCAGTCAAAATGTCAAACCGAGACATCAAGACCAGAATAAGACCCTTGGATTAAATCTCCTGGGCACCATGTCTGCCCTTTCCTCCTTAACTTCCAAACTCTGAAATACTTTGTCTTGGGGCAGCCCAGGACAGCGATCTAGACATGGTAGAGCCCTCTGGGGAAGAAGACGCTACTCGGCATAAAGAAAGGGGTACCAGAAGCCCACCGCACAGTGTTACTTTTCTACTGGCTTTGTATTTATTGGGTGTTTTCTTTTTATCCCTTCTTGCTTTTCAGTTTCCAGCTGTCCAATACAGGGAACGTAGCCCTGGAATACACCTGGATGGCGGCTGTGGAGGAAGAAAGGGCAGTGAGCCATACCGAGGAGCTGCTCCTGCCCAGTCTGGATGGTAAGGCACTACTAGCTCTCTGTGGCAGCTGGGGTTGCCCGGGCTGTTTCAACCTGTAGCTGAGGACTTGGGGAGAAGACCATGCTGCTTCACCCCAAAACATGAATTGATTTTTTTCATTCCTATTCAGTCCTCCTCTTCCATCAGCATCTTCCCAGCTGCAGCTGGAGACTTTCTCCTTGCCCCCTCTCTGCCTATCAGACCCTCCTACACTTGCTCTGACACTTGTGCTCTTCATGGGAGCGCCACGTGGTGGGTCAGGACTGGGAAGGGGGACATCAGGGCACCTCTTCGGGAAGTCTCTGAGACGGGGAAAATTGATGGTGTAAGGATGTTAGCTGACCTGCCGTCACTGTCTGTGTGCAATTCCCCAGTCTAGGGCAAACGCAAAGTCACTGTCTAAAATTAACCCTCCTAGCCTGGGCACAGGAGTGTTTGCTGCAGGCAGAGACCCTGCTCGCAGCAGCCATCAGAGCTCAACGGCGGGGCGGTGACTCATTGCCCTGCAGTAACGCGTCTGTGTCTGAGTACGCAGTCAGTCTCCTTGGGAGCAGCGTGGGTCTGTGTGTCCAAGAGGTCTCATCAGGAGCAGGAGTGAGGAGAGCTGTCAACCCCTGTGTTTCCTAGCACAGGCAGCTTGCCTGATGGTCAAGACAGGAGACCTCAACCGAAGTCCTTGATGCTCTGACTGTGTTTAACTCCCTCCCCTGTGGGTCCTGATGTTGGCTCTTCCCTGGCACAAGGCACACTTGTGCTGAAGCCGGTCTGCTGAGCCATGCCATTAGCTGTCTGGTCGTCGGTTATGAAAGCCTGACAAAGAGGAAGGAAGGAAAGAGTGTGAAGGCCAGAGCAGAGCTGTTCCCCAAAGCCGTCTCTCTACCCTGCGCAGCAAGCAAGATTCAGTTCTGTAGGCAACAGGGGAGCAGGACTTAATGCTATCCTTAATGCTAAGAGCTGAGGCTGGCTGTACTGGGATGTGAAACGGTGCCCAGAAATTTTCCCAGATGCTGTAACACAGACATCTCTCCTGTTGGTTCCTGGGTATGGTTTGGGAATGAACACTGGCCAGAAACCATTCCGCAGAAGTCTGCGTTAATCTTCCCAGTCGTGGAGATGGAGAGAGTTTAACAGCATGGAGTGAAGCAGCTGGCTTCAGTCCTGGGCCCATTTAATTTGCTAACAGACATAGCCTTCCTGGCCATCACCTGAGCATCTAGTACAGATTGATGTTCAGTGGTGTGCTCTGATTTTGGCAGTTCTCTGGATCTCTGCTGGGCCTTTTCACTGTGTGTGCTGTCCCCACGCTCAGCTCTCCCTCCTGTCTGTTCTCACTTTCACACCTGTCCCCAGGACTTTCTGGGATTACGATTTAGCAAGCAGTAACACAGAAGCAAAAAGCCACCTGTCTGCTCTCCCTGTTCTTCATCGGGAGTCCTCCTGCTGAAAGCGCTTGGCCAGGGATGCTCCAAGTGCATCCCAGCTCCCTTCTGCCCACCTGCAGCAGGAGGCAGAGTTGCTGGCAACAGGATTTTTATCTCAAAAGATGATGTCCTGCTACAACCTCTTCCTTACCACAGGGCATTTATTCTATTCTACTTCTGGTACCTCGGTGAAGCTCCAGTCTAGCCGTTGTTCGAGCCAGCTGGGACATGCTCTGGAGCATGTCTCTTCCTCCCTGAGCTCATCCCTGAACACCGTCAATGCCACCCTGCTGTTCTCTGTCGAGCCCTGCAGCGGCACCATCCCTGTCGGCCAGGAGCAGCTCTTCCAGATGAAGTTCTCTCCGGTATACTTGGGGGACTTTGAGAGCCGTATGCTCTGCAGGTAGGAAACGTCCAGGTTTGCTCACTTTTCAACTCATGCCACTGATGGATAGTCGTGGTATTGCCTCTGACTGGGGCGGGTGTGAGGGCGGACCTGGGGACAGCCAGCCCCAGAGGGGCAGCAGGAAAAAACATACAGGAGCAAAGATGGATGGTCAGCCGGCCTCGGTAGAAGCAGGTATGGAGACACTGGGAAAAGACATTATATGAAATATTAAGCTCCTGGAGGGTTGCAAAATCTGGAAAGGGAGATCCAGAAAGGCTGTCAAGGGACCAGCCAGCCCTATGCTACGCTTCCTTATCAGATAAGCACGGCCTCCTTATCAACATAGAAACCCACATGGTTGGTCTCTGTTCATGTTTCTGCCATTTCACCTCCTCTGCCTCCACGGTGGGGAGTGCAGTTCTGTTTGATTTGCTGATCAGTGCTTGCACAGAGAGAGGGTACAGCACTCTGTGCTGTACAGGGAGGCAGGCAAGCAGCTGGCTGGCTAATACCAGTGCCTATCTTCCTAGTATTCCCAACCTGAAGCCAAATCAGAAGGGCCCAGAGGTGGTTGTGAAGGGGAGAAGCCTGATGCCAAGCTGCCACTTCGAACTGGAAGACTCTGACTACATCACTGCAAAAAGGCGCAACCCAGAGTTGCAGGGACCAAAGGGGGCAACGTTTGATCTCAATACAAGAGTGATTGAGTTTGCGGCAATTGGAGTGTGTGGCAGGAACAGCAGGTAGGTGTGGGCATGGCTGCTTCTGTTGATGGTCTCCTACTCACCCCCCTAACCAGAGACCTCTCCAGCTACTCTTCCAAGCCCCAAGGCACATATGTATCTTGTCTGTGATCTCCAGATACTTGGCCACCAGCCTGTTTTGGGGCTGGAACAAGCTGGTCAGTGAAGATCAACTGGCCAATTTTTTGTTCTCTTTGTCCCTTTCTTCAATAAGGTATGGGTCAGTCTGGGATGACCACGTATCCCCAGCCTGTGCTTTGTGGGCACAACCTTTGTCCCTTTGAAGAGCATCTTTGGGGACACTCTTGCTCCTTTGAGATACCAGTCAGACAGGGTCAGTGAAGGCTGCATCCGCAACAGAGAACACTGTCTCCCAAAGGAGCCTTAGCGGAGTTGATTTTACTATTTTCACTTGACCTTACCTTTTAACATGCAAGAGTTTGGCTAATTTCTTTGCTAATTTCTTTGTTGATAGCCGTTAGTTTTTAGCCTGGAAAGCAGGTGAAATGTTTGTGCTCCCAGCGTTGTTCCCCTATACCAAATAACTCCTTCCAGATGGTGTACAGGACTGGCAGTGCCTGATGTCTGCTACAGGGCAGAGTCATTGACATCCCAACGCTACCTTAGTCGTCCTTTTTGCTTTGTGTTCTCAGGACCTTCATGGTTATGAACCCAACCAGTTCTGCATATTCCTTCCAGTGGACTTGCCAAGACCCTGAAGCCCCACCAGAACAGGTGGCTTTCTTCTGCCTCACAGAGAGAGGTCAGATCCAGCCAGGGAAGAAAACAGAGGTGGGTGCAGAAAATTAAGAAGGTAGATCCAGTACATAGTTTAACACCACCCATGTCTACACATACTGGGCATCCCATGTCACTGTTGGCTTGCCAAGACCACAAAGAAACCTTTGACTGCAGTGTAAATGAACTGGCAGATGAACCTGTTCTCCCCCCATACCCCACATCTGCCACACTTTTGGGCTGTAAGTGGCACAGCAGCCTCTCTCTGAGCTCACAGCAATGTAAGGTGGAGGTTCCTGGGGTTTCTTGGTGGTATAGACTGTGCCCCCCTCCCCTTACCCTGCCAAGGGCAGCAAGTTTCCTTCATTTGCCTCTTTCTCCCACAGATGAAGTTTGAATTCATCTCCCGGCACCTGGAGATCACAGAATCATTCTGGGTCTTTACAATCCCTGAGCAGAGCATTTCAGTCCCTTTCCTGTTGGTGGGCAATGCCACGGACCCACTAGTGACTCTGGAGAGATCCCACCTGAACTTCCACTTGCTGTTAATAGGTGAGCACCCTGGTTACACCTTGCACGCTCAGAAATGTACCTCTCTAGGGGAACAGCAGTCCCGTTATTCCAGGAGGCTCCCACAAAGAAGCTGGAAATGGCAACAGTCTCTTGTGAGCAGAGCATCCAGCTCCTGGCACCCAAGCGTACGAGGGAATGGAAGGGGAAGGGAGGAAGGCATCTATGTGGCAGAGGCATGGCATGTAGTTGTGGTTGTTTCCAAGAGGGGGTGATGCAGGGGAGCCCAGGGGGTCAGAAGTTCGTTTCCATGTTGGCATTCTGAGCGTGCCGTGCTGGTGGACAAAGGAACAAAAGGTTTTCAGCAGCTGCTTTGTCCTCTCCCCAGGGCACGAGGTACACCAGACTATCTACATGATCAACAGTGAGAAGGAAGCCTTCAGCTTTGCTTTCAGAGAAAGCTCTCTCTTCTCAGAGGGCTGCAACGCCTCCCTGAAAATAGAGCCCCTTGAAGGCTCCATCGCTCCTCTTTCAAGGTAAGATGGCTCACAGGCCAGCTTCGCTCTCCTGCGTGCCAGACGTTGCACTGTCATTTTGCTTTTGAGGCTTTCTCAGCTCCACAGTCACCAGGTGACTCTCAGCAATAACATACATCTGCCTTTTTTCATTCCCTCCTCGTGGGGACACCACGGAACTGCAGGTTTCTCCATAAAGTTGCTGTGTTGGGGTTACCACCATCTTTTAGGCCCCCTTCCTGGAGAAGTTCAGGCTTTGGATCTTCTAGTTTTGATGACAAAATCATGTTTGGGAGTTTTAACCCTGTGATTGCTTGAGTCAGCAGCCTTAAGTATGCAAGGTCTCCTCTTTTTCCTGTGTTCCTTTAGTGACAGAGCCCTCCACACATGGTCTGTGCAAAGCCACCAAGAGCAGCAAAGCACACAAGCAGCACTGCAGGCAGCATTTAAGCCCATCGTGGGTGATGGCAACAGGCTTACATACCCAGCTGTGTTTTGCAGGATCACCTGTCAGAAAATGGATGTTCTTTTCTTGTAAACTGCAGCCATGACTCGCAATCAGATGTGATCATGAGTTCAAGCAATAGAACAGGTCACCAGCTCATCGTTGATCCAACATGGATGTCCCTGTGCTCACTTATAGCCTGCCTGGGTGTAAGGAGATTGCATTAGCTCTGAGCAGCTTTGCTGTGGCTTAAAAGGATGCTGAATTTTAACTTGCCATGGGGTACAAGATAAGGTAGCATCCTGTATCAGTTACTGTGGCTCACCTGAGAAGTGGTAATTCTTTAAATCTCTGTAGTTTGGTTGTGTTTGATCATGTACCCAGAAATTACCCATAGAAATTACAAAGAGGCAGTTTGGTGGCACTCACGTTGTACTGCTGCCACAGGAGCTGGATGATTCCTCTTTGCAAAGAGGATGTTACCCTTGCATATGGATTTGAGAGACTGGGGGTGTCTACGAGTGCCCTCCTCTGTGTTTGGGACAGAAGTGGGGTCTCAACCCAATGCTACCCTGAAGCACATGGGCAGGGCAGTAAGGTCAGCGTTAGTTCAGGGTTTGCTGCCTTGTTGTTGTATCCTCTGCCATTTCATTGCATGGGATCGTCATGCCCTAAACAGTTCTCACCAGGGCTTGCTCAATAGTGGAAGGCCCTGGAAAGGCAGGGTGCTGCTCCTGGTTTCTCCCAGGCCTGGGTTCTCACCACAGCCATTGCACAGCTGCTCTCCTGTAGAGCAGGCAATGTGGGGCCAAGAAAGCTAGGGAGACAGTGAATGGAGCAAAAAGGGTCTTTTCTTCTCAGGTTTCCCATTACAGTCTTCCTCACACCGACACTAGAAGGAGAGGTGGTCTTCAACCTCAAGTGCGACATTAAGAGGAAGACCCAGCCCCTCTCCTTGAATATCAAGGCCACCGGCTACAGCATGAACGTGTCTGTCAGGTGTGAGGACAGTGACGGCTGTGTCACTGAGCTCAGCGCACACGAGATCAACGTCATTGATTTCAAGGAGGTGAGCAGCGCTGGTTCCCTGAACCATTTGCCCCACAAAGCCCTGCAGGATTAACCAGGAGCTTTGCAGATATGTTTGAACAAGAGGGAATGTTTTTCATCATTTATGGGTCTCTAGAGGGAGGGAGATTAATCTTTCACACAGGTCGTTAGCTGAATGTGAAAGATGCGGGAGCACTTGCTGGGCCAGCTGACACTTTGCATGTCCTCCAGCCCCTAGTCCTTGCTGCCTTCTCCCCACAGGTACAGCTAAACGAGAACATCAAGTGCATCTTCAGCATCTGCAATAACGGCAAGTTCACCTTCACCTTCTCGTGGGAGCTGAGAGGCCCCGCCGCCCATAAGCAGGTCCTTACCGTCACCCCTCAGATGGGCACCGTGCGGGCGGAGGGGAAAGCAGAGGCCCAGCTGGCTTTTCACCCACAGAAGATGTGCTCGTTAAAGGATGTGGAGCTGATGCTGCAGGTGAGGCACCAGTGTTTAATACAGGACCTTCGCCTTCCCTGTGCTGCAGCTTGGCAGCAGGAGCCCAGAGCTGGGGCGAGCTCTGTCACTAAAGAGCCCGAATGAGGCAAAGAGGCTCCTACTGCCAAAATAAGGAGCCTGGCAGCTTCTGAACGGAATATTTTAATGAGTGCTTATCCAGGACCACTTTGGGAAGCACTTTCATGGCAGGATATGTCCCCCAGGCCCTTTCTGCCCCTAATTTGGGGGCGGTCCTAGATGTGTATGGAGATGGAGCTGGTTGTCCTTGCCGGCCCCTGCTGAGTTGGGTCCCATAGCTCAGAAAAGGCCTGTCAGCATGTGGTCGCGCTGCTCAGCATGTGGCTGCACAAAGCAGGGCCATGACTCTCCAAAAACCCTTTCCCTCTCAGCCCAAGCCTTCCACCTTCTGTTTCCATTCTGGGGTCCTTTGGCACCTGCTTCTCCTTATTGTTGCTACAGCCAACTGTCCCCCATCCTCTTCCTCAGCCACCTCTGGTGTTTGCAGTTGTAGTTCCCATCTCCTCAGCTGGCTCATGCTGTCTTTCTCCTCACCAGATCAGCAAGGGTCCCACGTTTACCTGTGTGTTTCTTGCCACCGTGGTAGTGCCCACTGTCCACTTCTCCACCACCAGACTCAACTTTGGAGCCTGCTTCATCTACCACGCTGGGATGGCACCTGCCCGCCAGACCCTCGTCATCACGAACAAGGCAGACAAGGATGTAAGGTAGGTCTTCTCCACACGCTCCTTCAGCCCTTGCTTAGCATGTGTGTTCCATGTCCTCATGACCCCTGTGGGTGAAATCCTGAGGATGCAGGGAGAGGAGACAGGAGAGCCCTAAGTAGCCCTCATGGTGTCATGTGAGCACATGCAGCCTTGTGACACCTCTTTGCTGTGCTTTCTGCCAGCTTGAACTGCTTGTTCACCAGCACCATGCACCTGAAGGTGGACTTCTCAGGGTACGTCCTATGCCCGGGAGGGACAGTGGAGGTGCCCATCACTTTCTATCCCAGAGAGGTTGCGTCTTACCACGAGCTCATCCCTTTTGAAATCAATGGGCTTTGCCAGCAGACTGTCGATGTCCGAGGAAGGGGCACGGAAATTAAGGTGAGTTGAAATCCAAATCCTAGAACCCCAGGTGGCAGACGGCCAGTGTGGCTTTCTCTCTCATTTTCCTCATCTCTTCCCCAGCCTACCACATTTTAGTTTTCTGCCACGAGGGTGGCAGAAAACCTTTTCTTCTTCTTTCCTTTCACTTTATATTAATCCTTCCTGCCTCAGGTTGATGTTGTGGAACCACAAGGAAAGGTGGTGAAGCTGGGAGCCCTCTCCGTCGGGCAGACGGTGAAGAGGATTGTCACCATAGCAAACAACAGTGCTGCCCCTCTCACTTTTAAGCTCAGTCTCGCAACCACCATGCCAGAGCTGCAAGAAGCTGGGGTAAGACCCAATCCTTTGCTGGAGATCACTTTGGTGTGCCTACAGGGATGCCTGCAGGTAGCTATGAGCTGCTCTGGGTGGGAGCCTGAAGCTAATTACAATTGTATGCTGTCCTGCTTGCCTGTATGCTGTCCTGCCTCTGTGCTGGAACTGCTCTACCAGCAGATACTTGCAATGTGAGTGCCTCATCTGAGCTAGGTGTCAGGACTTCCCTAAAAGCCAGAAGTGAGAATAGGGTTCAATTCTTCTCACCTGCTTTGGACACATACGTTAGCATGAGGCCATGTATATTACACATGGAAAGGTAACCTTTAAAGACCAAGAGTTACAGCTTTCTTGGAGCTCACGTGAAATTACTTTGGAAGACGTAGTCCAGCTCACTATGGCCAGATGGACATGTCACAGGAAAATACCTTTGGTACCTAGGGATGCGTACCAGGGAATGAGTAGGACTGGGGCAATGTTCATGGGGACAGAACAGGAACTGGAAGACTCTGTGGAGGATTTAGATCTCAGTTGCCAAATGAAGTAGTTTCTGCTGATTTCTTTGGGCAGGTTCTCTGCTTGAACCCCACCAGTGAATTAAGTCTGAAGCCCAAAGGAGATACCTGTAAAGTGGAGGTGACCTTCTCCCCAAAGTGCCGCATCCAGCCGTTCACCGAAGAAGTGCTATTGGAGTGCAATGGCCTGGTGCGCTCCCTCTTCATGGTGCGGGGCTCCTGCCAGGGCATCCGCGTGAGCTTGGACCAGGAACACCTGAGCTTTGGAGCCGTGGTGCAGCAGAGCTACACATCCCAGCGCATCATTATGCAGAACACGGGCGACATAGGAGTCAAGTAATGCAGAACCCTGTCCTCTCTGAGGGCTGAGAGCTTGGATGAGGGTTGGATGGAGTTGTAGCTTGCCCAAATAGTTCCCTCCTGCTTTTCCAGTGGAGAGCTGTGCAGCCAAGGCTGTGCAGTCAGGCCCTGGAAGCTAGCAAGGGATATGACCCAAAGCTTCTTTATAGATGGGTGCATCTGAGTCTTGCCCAGCCTGAAGCCCTATTGCCATGTGGCTCAGCATCATGCCTGGGATCCTGTGGAAAAGCCCACAAGAGGCTTAGAAACAGCACATTGCATTCACAGCCTCCCAGCTGCTAATCCTTCCTTGCTGTCCTTGTGCTTTCCTTGGCAAGGTTTAAGTGGGACATCGAGAGCTTCAAGCCAGATTTCTCCATCAGCCCCACAAAGGGTTACATCTCCCCAGGAATGGATGTCCCCTTCATTGTGACCTTCCGCCCCTTGAAGCTGAGCCATGCTATCCAGTACGAGGGCCTGCAGTGCTTCATCCAGGGCAGTGAACCGCTGCGGCTTACGCTGGCAGGGTGCTGCATGGAGACCCCTGTGACCAAAGAGGTAAGTGGAGCAGAGACAGGATGGGTCCTCCCCTTACCCCCCACCATTTGCATCACATCTCTCCCAGGGCAGGGCTAGAGGATATTTATGTGCATAAACTCGCTCCTGCCTATTATCCTGTGTGGGTATCCCAGAGAGCTGAGAAAACCACTGGGCAGGATTCCCAAAATTTCTGAGCCCTGTAATTGCCTTCCTCCCCTGTTGAAGGCATTGCACCTCCAGCGAGCACCGCAGCTGTCCCAGCTCTGCATTGCAGCACCCTTGCCACCGGGACACCCTGCAGGGCTCTTCCGAGACACTCCCCACAGAGCCACCCAGCTATACCCACAGTATTGCACCCACAGCCACACTTTTCCTCCCTGTAGGGGCAGGGGAGGGTATTCAGCACTATGAGTGGGCAAGGCATCTGCATCCAGCTCCTGGGGCACAGTGGTGCAGCGTGGAGGACTCCTGGCCCTCGTGGGCATTGCAGGAGGGTGCAGTGTTGGCCCTTGCTCCCAAAAGGGAGCCCAGAGCTACTCTTCAGCCTGCCCATGAACGGGCTCTGCACCTGCAGGTCTTGTCCCTGCACAGGAGAGAAATCTTTCCAGGACTTCCCATTTTCTTTCTCCTCTGCTTGGGAGGTGGCAGCCCCCTTCACCCAACATGCAAAGGACTCATTCCTCTCCCTTCTCTAAGAACTGACAACTTGATTTCCACCAAAAGCTATGGCTCAAATGGAAATTTTGTGTATGACAAGGAAAAGCCATTCCCTGTGCTAGTCAGAGTCTGAGTGGAAAGGATTCCTCGGTATGACCAAGCAGCCTCTGTGCTCCTCTGTTGCAGACACTGACTTTCACATGCGACGTGCGTGAGAAGCATAGCCAGACCATCCTCCTGTCCAACCCAAGCAATGAGGCTTGGACCATGCAACCTGTCATTGAGGGGGAACACTGGACGGGGCCTGAATTTTTCCATCTGGAGGCCAATCAACAAAACAAGCCCTACAAGATCACTTACAAACCCCAAACCATGAGCTCTGAGAACAAGAAGCATCAGGTACGTGAGCTGTGCCAGCATGCTGGCCCTCAGAGCATGACCCTCATAGCTCACCCAGCTTTGGGCAGGAGGTTGGATGAGATGATCTCCAGCGGGCCCCTATGAACTGAAATTATCCCATGATCCTATGTTGGAAATTGGATTTCTTGGTGGCTAGAGGCCAGGTGTAAGGAAGGTTCGGGTGGGAAGTCTGGACTGACCACTGAATGTGTGAGAGAAGGGAACCTAAAAAGCCAGGTTGTCTGAAGATCCAGAAAGTGAAATCTGTTCTCTGCAGCTCCTGGTCCCTGCCCGTGCAGCCCAAAGGGGGCTCAGAGACCCCCGTGCGCAGGCCTGTGGGCTGCACAGGCCCCCCAGGCCCTGGGCACGACCACTTCTGCCAGCACTGCCCTGCCAGGGCCCTTTTGCGTTGCGCGGGGAACAAGAGGGGCAAAGCTGCCCTGCCTTTTCTCAGTGCCCCCCTGGCCTTCAGTAATGCAGGTCTCAGGCTGGGCAGGTGGGGTGACTGCCCCCTCTGTTCCCATGGGCGCTATTTCTGAGACACACCAGGGTCAAGCTCTTAGATCAGGGGGTCAGTTCAGAACAACTCTGGGGTGCTTGGTGGTGGGTGTCAGACACCTGCCCCTTGGCCCCCTCCAGCTGATCTTACACCACGCCAGAATTTAGGCCAGAGCAAGAGCGGAGGCCAAAGGCTTCTGGGCTCAGTCTCCAGGGTGCAGAGCAGATCTGTGCCCTGTGGGGTTGCATATGCTCAGTATCTCTTTAATGTACAGCCTTGCATGAAGAGTCCTGTAGTTTTCAGCTGCTCTGGAGGCAGAGGAGATGCCACAGGCAGGTGGCTGTGACCCACTGGCACCCAAAATGAGTACTGGATATGAGCTTTTCATGGCCCACCCTGGCTGGTGGGACCCTGCCATGTTAGCTTACAGGCTGCTCTCTTGGCAGTAATGCCGGAGCACTGCTGGGGCAGTCGAGCTTAGCAGGGACTGCCACCCCCTTACCACAGCTGGCCCTGCACAAGCACAGGGCCAGCAGCTGACGTGCCCAAGCTAGTAAGGCAAGCAAAGGGGTGTCAGGGTGGTCAGACGAGCTCTGCTGCAGGGCTGGCGTTCCCTTGCTTTGCCCAGACATGCTGCCTCTGTGTCCTGTGGCTCTGCCAGCCCGCGTGGGTACAACATTGCCATCTCCATTTGCGCAGGACACGGGGCTCTGGTCACAGCTCTGCCAGCTGGACCTGCTCAATGTTGCTCAAGTGACAGCCTGAGACATGGGGCTGTCCAGGTGTGCTCGAGAGCCAGTAACTGGTCCAGAGAGAGAGAGCAGGAGAGCTCACTTATCCTATTACTTGTCTTCTAGGGCTCCATCTTCTTCCCACTGCCAGATGGGACAGGCTTATACTACTTCCTGCAAGGGACTGCTGAGGCCCCGAAGTGTTCAGGGACCATTTTCCGGCAGGTACCGTGTAGGACTTCCTACACTGAGCTCATCCCTGTCTCCAACTGGCTGAACAGACCACAGAGGTGAGTCCAACCCAGGAAGTCTCATCTCATCAGCAATCCCTGCCGCAGGGCAAGGAAGGGCTTCCCACTGCCTGGAAGCTCCTTCCTCCAAGCTTTTCACTCCCCTTGGCCATTTCTGGCCATAGGTGTCTGGGATCACACTACCCACGTTCTGCCTATGCAGACCCATCCTGGAGGGCTTTCCTCCAAGGTGGATGAGAGCCGAGGCATTGAGGATGAGAGGGGCTGTGTTGTACCCCGACATGATGGGTATCCTATGGGAATCCTTCCTGTTGACCTTCACTGCATCCTCCTCACCCCCAGGTTCCTTGTGGTAGTGGACATACTCAAACCAGAAAACCTGGAAAGCAGTTCTGTGCTGCAGGGGCTGGAATACATTGATGTGCCAGGCTCTGCCAAGAAGGACTACAAGCTCACGTTCCTCTCCTACAAGGAAGGAGTCTTTAACACAATGGTAAGTGTGGACACCAGGCTGTGGGGCCCTTCAAGAAGCTGTTTGCTCACTGACAAGCTTACGCGCCTGTTTTCATACCTCCGTGAACCCACTGGTGGGATTGGAGGTGACCTAGGTGGGTCCTGAACAGCAGGCACCTCTCCACACATCCCACTCCCATGTCAGTGTGTCTGCGAGGGTCCCACTGGGGGCTGCTAAGCACAAGTGGGTCGGGACATTCGTGAGCTGGAAGCAATGGGCAATCAGGAGACTAAGAAGTGGAAATACCACACATGCTTTCCCCAGTCTCGCACTCTTCCTAGGTGGCTGCTTATGGCTGTTCTTGGAAGTAGGATGCTGATGCTGAGCTTGGGCGGGCTCTTTGGGCTGGCTTAGCACAGCTGGTGTATTTTTATGTGCAGAATGACCAGTGCTTCACCTTTTTCTCTGACTCAGATAACCTTCCTCAATGAGGTGACCAACGAGTACTTGTTCTACATGGTGACTTTCAAGGCCACCACTTCGGGACCCATCAGCACTCTTGAAGTGACCGCTGCTGTTCGGCAGAGAGTGTCTTCCACCGTCAAGGTGGACAACCCTCTGCCTGTCCCAGTGACGTTTGCCATAGATTGCAAAGTGCCCGACATCAATGTTCCCTTACATTTCACTGTTCCTGCAGAGTCAGAGGTAGGAGCAAAGCTCATCCAGTATGCTTTTCCTCTCCCTGCAGCCTTTCTGGGAGCAGTTGAGGGTGATGTCCTACATGAACCATCTGGGGCTGTTTTCCAAGGGTAACAGCTCCCACCTGCTAATAATCTGGAGGGGAAGCAGTGTTTGAGAATATCCCTGATGGGAATTGCCCTGCACTGGTGGTGTGCTGCTCTCGTGATATGCGCCCATCAGGCCTCACGTGACAGGTCCTTGTGCTGTGTGCTCTTTATTTAGTGTGGGCATTGGCAGTTTAAAGTGGCTGCAGGGCATGCCTCACCCCACTGGCAGGGTGTCTGCAGCCTGGATTGATAGGTGGTCTTGCGTGGCCTGAGGGAGTATAGGGCATTTCATGGTGGGAAGCTTCTGGGATAGTGCTGGAGGGTTCTCGGCTGCTGGGGACAGTCCCCCAAGTGAACTGTGCTCCACATGCAGCAGGGCTCTTGCCCAGAGAGAAGGAGTTGAAGTGAGGGAAGGTGCCGGGCTGCCTTCTAGCACTGCGTGAGCACACCAGGGACTGATTTTCCCCTATCCTGAGCCTTGCCTTCCCCATCTCCGCCTGACCCAGTGGCTTTTCCCTTCATTCCTCCCAGGCCGACCTTCTCTTTGAGTACCAGCCCCTGAAAATGGGCGAGAGCACAGGGCGGCTGGTGCTCCACAGCAGTGACTTGGGCTCTTTCTACTACAACCTGCTCCTGAAAGCTACCATGAGCAGGCCTGAGAAGTCCCTCTACTTCTGCACCATGCTGGGCTCTAGTCAGACCATCACCACCAAAATCATGAATTATGCCCGGCAGAAGACAGACTACCTCCTCCAGGTGAGCCCAGCCGGCCCTGGGCTCTTGCTGGGAGGCAGCTCATCTGGCCAGCGTCAGCCCTCTCCGTCGGGGGATCCTGCCCCTCTAGCTTGGCCTGGAAGGGCCAGGGTGGCCATGTGAGCCTGGGGGCCTTCCCACCAACGCTGGGCTCGTCCCCAGCTGGACTGTCCTCACTTGCAGACCCCTCCCTGCTGCCCTTGTTGGAGCTGCTGTTGTAGCAGGGCTTCCACCTTAAACCCCAGCACTGGCGGCGAGGTCTCTTGGGGTTTCGGAGCAGGGTTGTCCTTGCTTGGAAGGTCTGAATGGTCCTTATGGCCATTCATCATGGGCGCTCACCAGGGGCAGGGTGTGAGTGGGACAGGCAAGGGAAAGGGACCCCAGCCAGCACGGTGGCAGGGGAGAACCGCTTCCTTCCCGAGGGTGCTGGCTCTGCTTTTGCGGCCCAGCCCCGCCACGCTCTCTTCTCTCCCCCGTGCAGACCAACTGCGCCGACTTCCAGACGGAGAAGACCATCAGCGCGGCCCCCGCCGGCCCGGGCGGCTCGGAGCTGGGCGTGGAGGTGACCTACGAGCCCTGCCAGCTGGGCGAAGCCCGGGCCACGCTGCAGCTCTCCTCCCCGCTCGGGGGGGAGTACAGCGTCCCCCTCTTCGGCCTCGCCCTCCCGCCCAAGCCCCAGGGCCCCTTCCCCGTCAAGGCTGGCGCCACCACCTCCATCCCCTTCAAAAACATCTTCCTGCAGCCCACGGCCTTCCAGTACACAGTGGAGCACCCAGCCTTCACCGTCCGGGGCCCCGAGAGCTTGCGCCCCAAGAAGGCCACCTTCATCACCGTCTCCTTCGAGGGTGGCGCGGTGCCCGTCGCCAGCAGGATGGTGGTCTCCTGCCCGCGGGCGGCCGGCGGCGCGGCGGGCGTCTCCTGGGTGTACTACCTGCGGGGTGTCCCCCCGCACAAGTGACCTGCGCCCCCCGCCCCGGGGGGCTGGGGGTGATGCTGCTTCGCACGCTGCGGGCTTGTTAATTAACTGAAGGGGTAATTAAAGGTGGCGGGGGGGGGGGGTGTGTGTGCTCTGAGCCTCTGTTTGGAATAAACCGAGCCGGTGCTGAGGCGGGGGAAGGGGCCCGATCCCGGGGGAAGGGGCCCGATCCCGGGGGAAGGGGCCCGATNTGTCTGCTGGAAGGGGCACCCCGGGGGCACCGGGGGGTTGTCTGCTGGAAGGGGCACCCCGGGGGCACCGGCGGTCTGCTGGAAGGGGGCACCCGGGGGCACCGGGGGTTTGTCTGCTGGAAGGGGCACCCCGGGGGCACCGGGGGGTTGTCTGCTGGAAGGGGCACCCCGGGGGCACCGGCGGTCTGCTGGAAGGGGGCACCCGGGGGCACCGGGGGTTTGTCTGCTGGAAGGGGCACCCCGGGGGCACCGGGGGGTTGTCTGCTGGAAGGGGCACCCCGGGGGCACCGGCGGTCTGCTGGAAGGGGGCACCCGGGGGCACCGGGGGTTTGTCTGCTGGAAGGGGCACCCCGGGGGCACCGGGGGGTTGTCTGCTGGAAGGGGCACCCCGGGGGCACCGGCGGTCTGCTGGAAGGGGGCACCCGGGGGCACCGGGGGTTTGTCTGCTGGAAGGGGCACCCCGGGGGCACCGGGGGGTTGTCTGCTGGAAGGGGCACCCCGGGGGCACCGGCGGTCTGCTGGAAGGGGGCACCCGGGGGCACCGGGGGTTTGTCTGCTGGAAGGGGCACCCCGGGGGCACCGGGGGGTTGTCTGCTGGAAGGGGCATCCCGGGGGCACCGGGGGGGTCTGCTGGAAGGGGGCACCCGGGGGGCTGCAGGCTCAGGAGCCCGGGGAGGCGGCCCGGGCGGCCCGGTGACCCTGCCAGGGGACAGCGCCCAGGCAGGAGGGGCGCTCCCCTAGAGCTGCTCGGGGCCTGCCATCCCCGCACCGCCCGTCGCTGAGGGTTATCTCCGAGTCCGTCGGCTTGTGGGCGCAAGCCGGGACCTGCCGGGTCAGGGCGCGCGACCCAGGACGGGAGCTGTGTCGGCGAGCCCCTCGCAGAAAGCTCGCTGCGACAGCAGGTCCCCCAGCGCTGCCCAGAATAAACGCGTGAGTAGCGTAACTTCAGAAACTCGTCGGAAACGCGGCGCTTGCTCTTCTGCGACGCTCGTGGAGGCGGCCAGCCCTGTGCCCAGCCCTGACCGCGGCTGGGGACGCGAGGTCTCGCCGGGCAGCGGGCAGGAGCTGCGGCGGGGGGCAGCAGGCTGGCGCTGGGGCGGCCGTGCCCGTTGTCCAGGGCCTGTCTCGCGTCAGCCTGGGTTCGGCACCTTGCGGTGCTATCCCACCACGAGGTCTTGCCCGAGCTCGTCTCGCGCTCGATCTGGCTGCAGAGGCAGGAGGCACCCGCTGTCATCCCCGGCCTTTGGGTGTTGCCTTTACTTCTTCCCGCGTCGCTGCTGTTTCGGCGGAGCTCAGGTTTCCTTTCGGAGCATCCCAGGCTCTGTGGGTGTCTGTGGGCGCCTGCTGGCGTGGCCGTGCCCCCTCTAGTGTTGCCCGTAAATGTTCCCTGTGCGTCTTCACGCTCTTGCTGCGTTGGTCTGAGTGCTTTGTGCTGCTCTGGTCCCCGGCTTTGCCTGGGAAGGGCCACGTCCTCCCCACGCACTGCCTGAGAAGGGCCATGTCCTCCCCAAGCACTGCCTGAGAGCTCAGCTCACGGAGGAGAGAGAACTGAACCATCCCCTCAGGGGACAGCCCAGTGCAGCGCTGGGAGCGATGATCCGAGCCGGAGGGTGAATTTCAGGTGGGAGATGGCAGCTGTGATGAGCCTGCAAGGGGGGCAGCCAGCCGCTCGTGGCAGCGGGTGACGTGGGGATGGAGCTGCTCTGCTCAGGCTTTGCCGGGGGGGCCCTGGGAGGGATGTGGGGTGGGAACTATGTGCCTCAAACGTGGAGGGTGCACCTGGGCAGCAGAAAAAAACAGTTCTTGGGACGGGGTGAGCGTTTGCTCAGGCGCAAAGCCAGTGCATCCAGCCCCTTCTTCTGTTCAACATGTTTATCTTTTGTTCATTTTCTCTCTTCTTCACGGGAATAGTTTCTTAAGGGTGGGTCGTGGCAGATGCACTGCGCCGGCTCCGCAACTGGAGATGCCGTGCAGGATGATGCCCCTTATCCAAGCAGCTCTGCTCCGCCTTATGCTGCCCCAGGATTATGGTTCCGCACTTGGTTTATGTCAACCAAAGTCCGACTTTGGGATCAGCCAGTTCAGCAGATCGAGCTGGAAACCCAATATGGGGAGGGTAGAAGGCGGAGAAAGGCAAGGGCCAACCCTTTCCACAGAGGTACAGACTTAGACCAGCTTAAGCCCGTCGCAGAACAGCACCAGCACTGTCTCTCCCGCGTCCGCGGCATCAAGCGAAGAGGGCCATGCTGCCTCTTGGCTCGGGTACCTCCTTGTTCTCTGGCCCGTAGTGTGGGAGCAGCTCCTGCAGACTGACGCTGCGTGCTGCTGGGTGCCTTTTGCCTCATTAGTTAAATCTTGAGCCCTTTAAACTCTTGAAGGTAGCCTGTAATGTTATTCCTGTTCAGACAAAGCTCTGTTTGTTAAATCTAGGCAGTAAAAGGGTCACCCCGTTGGTCCGTGCTGCTCGAGCTCGGTGTGCGCCGGGAGGTTGGGGCTGTTTGCCCTAAATCAGCAGTTTGTGAGGGGAGGTTGGGCTGTTGGAGAGCTTGTCTCCTGAGTGGGGAGAGCGAGGGGGCGGCTGCGTGGTGCCCCCGGGGAGAAAGGGAGCAGCTGCTTTACTCGGAGCAGGGCGAGAAGAGAGCCAGTATTAGTAATCTGGGGAGAAAAAAGTTCATGAATATAATCTGTAATGATTTTCCTGGATTACAAAGTGGGTGTGTGGCTGGTGGCACCCAGCCAGGGAGGGCAGCGTGAGGTTCGAGATAGTGCCAAAAAATCCTGTATGGAGTTAGGCAACGGAAGCTTCTGTGCCTTCATCAAAGATTAACGTAAAGATCCTTGTTGATGCTGAGATTTTGGCATATGCGGGTCCACATTATGGATAGAAGTCAAAGAAAAAAGGTGCTGCATTGGCCGGGAATCGAACCCGGGCCTCCCGCGTGGCAGGCGAGAATTCTACCACTGAACCACCAATGCTCCAGCTGTGCGGTTTTTGCCTGCACAGCTGCCTGCACAGCTGCTGGAGCCGCCCCGGCTGGCCGGTGCCCCTGCGGCAGGGAGAGCTGGGGCTGAGGAGCTGGTCGGGTGACCTGAGACCTTGAAGCGGGTGCATTGCTGGAGCAGGGTTATAGGCCTCTTCGTTTAAGCGTAGCCGCTGTGTTAAATATCTCTGGGTACCGAGCTGCGCGTTTCTGAGGAGGAGCAGGTATTGCCTGCGGAAATCTTGCCTGCTTTTTGTTAAAGTTTGCGCTGTATAAGAGTACACATGATATATGGAATATCAGCTGAAGCGATGCGTGAGTGGCTGGAAAGGTCCAAAATCTTGGCGCTGGGCGTGGGTCCGGTGGGCAACAATTCCCTACCGAGCCACCGGCACCCCTGGTGTGTGCTGAGCGGTTCTCTGCTGCCGTCTTGTGCTGTGTCAGGGGTAAACGATCCTTGTAGCCTGCCTTGTTGGAGAGGGCGTTTGTCTGAAGACGCTGTGACTTCTTCTCTACAAGCATGTGGCCCTTAAGAGTCCATCCTGGGCTGGGAGTTCCTGAATGGCGTAGGACGCTGCGGGCTGGGAGCAGCAGGAGGGCAGCGAGCGCTGTTAGATGTGAGCAGGGAGGAGGGGAGAGCTCTGGTTTCATTTGCAGGTTCCTTGAGACTTCCCCGTTTCGGTACCGCTTTCTCTGACGTTTGTCGTGGCCAAAAATCCCTGTTTCTGACGGCCGTGGGGAGCCGAGCTCCCAAGTGTTTGTATCAGGCAGGACCTAAAGCCTGCTGGGTTCTTTCCTCTTCTCTCCACAGACTGGTGCGAGAGTTTGTGGCTCAGAACAACACATCTCAAATCAAACACGTGATCCAGATCCTGTCGCAGGAGTTCGCGCTCTCCCAGCACCCCCACAGCCGGAAAGGGGGACTCATTGGCCTGGCCGCTTGTTCCATCGCCCTGGGCAAGGTAGGTGCGGGTGGGTTTTTTTTGGCTTGTGGGGGTTGCAGTGGGAGAACGGCGGCTCCTCCTGGGTCAGCGTGATGGGGAGACTCAGGCTGGTGACCCCGCAGCTCCCCGGCTCCCTCCCTGCCTGCCTTACAACGTACGGCTGGGTGGTGTTTGAGTCTCCCCATCGCACCCAGCCGTGTCCCTTGGGCACAGGAGCACTTTCTGGCCTGGGTCACATCTTGGCAGCTCCCTAGGCGTGGTTTAAGTACATTTGTCCGTTCTCTGTCTCCAGCAGCTGGACTAGACTTAGCAGGTCGAGTACTGATTTGTGTTAACGGAGCTGAGAAGAGGTGCAGCCCTTCCATCTCACACCTCCAGCTCTGGCAGCGCAGGCAGGGCCTTTGGAAACAGGACTAAGGTACCGGCCAAACCATGGCAGAGTCGTAGTCGAAGTAAACAAGTGGCATAAGGTGTCGAGTTGCGTTAGCCAGAGCTAGTAGCTGGCTGTTGGGCTTGGCAGAAGTTTTACTTGCCAAAGGCATGGGTTAATCAGTCCAGTCCTGGAGGTGTTACACCGATGCCCCTTGCAGGGGAAGTTGGCTGATTTCTGTCCCAGTTAAGGCCTTTCTCTATAACTTTCCTCTCATTAACAAAAACAAGCTCAGTAAGTTGCCTCCAGGGCTGTGCCAGAGCATCCAGGTCCCCGTGGAGGGGAGCGTGGACTCTGCAGGCTCACGGCTCCCTCAGGCTTTCGGCTCAAACCATGGGGCTGGTTTCTGGAAGCGCCCGCAAGGGAAGGAGTTGTTTTGGTCTGTAGTAGGGCGTACATCAAAGAAAACAGAGGGCTCGGGAAGAGCAGGCTGTGCTTGTTGGAAGAGCTATGAGGTAGGTTTTAATTCATTTATTCCCCTTCTAACGAGAGGCATGATCAGTCTGAGTGGATGTTTTGAAGCCTCGTGGCTTTTATGTTATCTGCCTTTATGCTGGTGGCCGGGGGCTTCTAGGCAGTACTCCTGTCTTTGTCCTCTTGTTAAAATGCAGAGTCTCTTTGCAAAACCCCCTTCCCTGGGATGAGCAATGCTCTGCTCTGCCCTCAGCCCAGGCACGTAACCCACCTTCTCCTCCTGCACAGCACGGGGACAGGCGCCCCGTGCTGCCAGCGCTGCTGGTGCAGCTGGATCTGGGGGATGAAGGAGTTGCTTTGGATAGCCTTGAGGGGCACTGATAAAACTCGGAGTTCAACTCTTTAATCTGCTGGTTCGCACGTTGTTGATTTTCTTGCTGTCTCCTTTGCTGGATGCTCAGGAGATGCCAGCCTGTTTCCCCAAAGGAGGGGTTTTAACGTCAAAACAAGCCAATCTCCTGCCGAATGTATTTTTTTTGTGAAGCCTGTATCACCACCTCCTTCGCAGTGTACGGCTCCTGACATTACAAAGAGTAGCCCAACAGACCAAGGGCTTCTTTGCTTAACTGAAGGTGCAGGTAGGCTCAGTCCGTCGCTGTCTGGGATGTTCTCTCTGGCCCTGGAAACCTCGGTGGGTTTGTGCAGAAACCAGCTGGCGGAGCGGGATAAATCCTGGCTGACTGCTGCAAGGGCTTTGCTGGGGCTCTGCCTCGTCTCCTGCCTGCAGGGCAGAGGGAGGCAGGAACAGATTTCTTGGGGGGCCAGTCTCCAGCAGAGATGAGCTGTGTGCAGTGGGAGGCAGCCCCTTGTGCTTTGAAAGGCGCTTGGAGCAGGTGGTGAATAACTGCCCCAGCATCTTGCACATCTCTGGGAACCAAAACCAAACAGGTACAGCTGCAGTAATCGCTTCAGTTGCTGACGTAGACTCCCTTGAAACAATTTCTCAGCCTGCTCAGGTAACCGTTGCTGTACCTGAATAATAAAATTCAATAATTTCAATAATAAAATTCAAAAATCTATTAATAAATCCTGTCTAGCATAGGTGCACTAAGCTATCACGGGCCTGAATTTTTGCAGTATGTTCCAGGGCAGCGCCATCTCTTCCCTCTCCCTCTGGCATGGTCCTCAACTAACCAGTGTCCTCCTGTCCACCAGGACTCTGGGCTCTACCTGAAGGAGCTGATTGAGCCAGTGCTGACATGTTTCAACGACGCCGATAGTCGGCTGCGGTACTATGCTTGCGAGGCCCTCTATAACATTGTCAAGGTGGCCAGGGGCTCCGTCCTCCCACATTTCAACGTGCTCTTCGATGGCCTCAGCAAGGTAAGAAGCTTCCTCTCAACCCTCACGTGTTTTTATTTCCCACGCTGGAGAAGTAAGATTTGTTTTTTAGTCCTCGTCGTTTCTGGGTCAAACAAACCAAGTTGTCCAAGGTCTTCTTTCCAAGTAAACCGGTTTGCTTTGACTCAGGCAGGTCTGAGGGACCAAATGAGCAGCTTCTGCAGCAGCACAGTGACCACTGATGTTGTGGATGCTGGAGATCACTGTAAGATACCTTGTTCTCTGTCCTCGCCTCTAGGATGTATTTTGCTGCTCCTTGTTGAGTGGTGTTAGGAAACAAGGCTGACAGAACCGCTGCAGGTGAGGTGGCTCTGTAGCATTACAGCGCTGTGGGGTCTGTAGGGTCAAAACCCCGTCTACATATGCCTGCCTTTGCAGCTTATCACTGGAAACTTGGGTTTCTCTGCCACTTGAGAACGTGGCAGCTGGCCCGTGAAAACCTGCGTAGCTGGGGGAAGTGATGGGTGTTTGATAGCCTTAGGAGAATTTGTTGGAGTTTAATGAGGTGGAGATAAAGGGACTTCTCTGTGTCATCCCTGTAATGCCAAAGGAGAGCAACAGTCCCATGAGCCTGCTGGGAGCCCCGCTGCAGAGCGGGGAACAGACCTGGGACCTGCTGTTGCAATGGCTCTTGTTTATGTTGTTCGCAGCTGGCTGCTGATCCTGACCCGAATGTCAAAAGCGGCTCTGAGCTCCTCGATCGACTTCTCAAGGTATTTTTCCCCCTCCAGCTGAGAATCCTTGGTGTAGGCTGCAGGCGTGTCCTGGCTGGGGACGTGTCGGTCCCTGAGGCTGCAGCTGCTAAAACCGTTCCAGCTCAGTCCTGTGGCTACTGTCAAAACATTTCTGTTTCTCACCGACCGTAGCCTTGAGGGTCTGGTGGTGATCTCGGGCAGCTGGGTTGAGGGGCTGGTAGGTTATCACAGTGCCATGTGTGCGTTCGGCTCTTGGGAGCCGGGTGTCTGGGGAAGCAAAGTTTTAGTCCCAGCAGGATTGCAGCCCCATCCCAGGCAGCAGAAGGGCTCTTCCTCTGCTTTTTCTTCTCTTGCCTAAGCGAGTAGCAAAGAGGAGTGAGCAGAGCTGCTCTGCAAGGAGTAGAGCTGCTGTTTTGGGGTGGGGGGGCTTGGTTCCTGTTCCTGTTCTGCCTGCCAATGGGCTTTTGCTTGCACAGACCTCCCAGTTCCTTTTCTGCTACTTGGAGGTAAGTAGCTCCCTGCGTGGTCCTGCCCCACACTGCTCCTCCTCATCTCCCAGCAGTTAACGCAGTCTCCGCATCGCCTGCTGCAAACCTTCCTGCTGGGAGATCTGTTCCACCACGCTGGTGTGAGCGACTTAGCCAGGCAGCAAAATCCACCAAGCGTGTAGGAAGAGTTTTACAAGAAAGCCCGGGGACTCTCCCACCCCTGACACGTATAGTTACATCAAAGATGCTTGCTCGTGCGTGCAGCACACCACTGAAGCATGAATCGGAGATGCTCCCACCCTCCTCCTGTTCAGCCAGACTGGTGCGCAGCAGGCAGGAGCCTCCCTTGCTGGGTCCCACTCAGCATTAGTCCCTGCCCGAGGGGGATTACTGGCTCATCGCCTGAACAAACCTCGTGATTCCTTCTCCGCAGATCTCCCGACCCACAGACCCATCCGTCAACTCTTTGTCATCTTTTTCCTGTCATGTGCCTTAAAAAAGGCCGGGTGGGGGTGGCTGCGTGGGCGGGGGGTGGTGGCCATCCCTCCTAACACCCTCTGCTTGGGCTCTGCAGGACATTGTGACAGAGAGCAACCAGTTTGACTTGGTAGGCTTCATCCCACTGCTGCGTGAGAGGATTTACTCCAACAACCAGTATGCCCGCCAGTTCATCATATCCTGGGTAGGTACGCGTGGCCCCACGCGTGCCTGCCCATCCAAACTCCAAAATACCATGATCCGTCAGCATCCCGTGTCTGGGCAAACAGAAGATGTCGGCAGCGATGTGTGAGCTACTCAGGCACCTGAATTTGCTTGGGCAGGTTTTTTAGGCCAGTAGAGTTTTTCACCTGCTCCTTTAAAATGCCAGCTCCCTGTCACCTCGCTGTTGCAGTCACAGGGACATCATACTGCACTTCTGGCAACCTGCTTCAGGACTTTGCACACCAAGTTAGAGAATACAGTCAAAGCGTTGCTCGTATAAATAGATACACTGTGGTCTAGAGGTTACAGTCTCCCAGGGGACAGTGCCAGACTGCTTTCCATCACCCAGCAGTGATGGAGGGATGTTGCTCTCTAGGAGGCAAGGTATTTTTTACTTGCTTTCTCCTTTCTGTGCAAGGCAGGAGCTCTCAGTGCCTGGCCAGAGTCTGGGGAGAGATGCGTCCCTCTGCTGTCTCTCTTTCAGCCGTACTGTTCGCTGTCCCAGGTCTGCCTGCATGCGTCTTGGCAGTCATTCCTGATCCCTGCTCTGGTTTACAGAGCTGTGATTGGAAACGTAGCAATGCTGCAGGCTGATCGCTTGCCTCCTGTGCTAGCCCAGCTTCTTTCCGAGATGGGCAACTCCATGGTCTCCTCTTGTCCTTCCTCCCCTATCCCACACAGCTCAGCTCTGAATTCCTCGGTATCGCACCAGATTTGTGCTGGTGATGTTAGTTAGCTTCTCCAAAATTCACCTCTATTCTTTCTTATGCCTCCCCTGAGCTAGATCCTCGTCTTAGAGTCTGTGCCTGACATCAACCTCTTGGATTACCTGCCAGAAATCCTGGATGGGCTCTTCCAGATCCTGGGAGACAACAGCAAAGAGATACGGAAAATGTGAGTGTGGAGGCTGGCCGGGCATGAGGGCTGCATCTTCCTCACCATCTTCATTTGTTTCCAATTCTTCTGTATAACTGCAGTGAAACCCCCTGTGCGTGGTAGCATATGGAGCAATCTGGCTGGCTTGGTCAGTAGATCAAAGTGTCCTTGGCACGGCCTCCCTTCCCCGGCTTGTTGTGGCTGGAGCGGCTGCAGAGGACGCTGTGGTCTGTTTGTGCGGTGGCGCAAACTGTTTTAGCTCGCTTCAGACCTTGTGACCAGATTCGGAGCCATAGAGGCTCACGTGTGTTTCTGGGATGGGGTATGAGCTCTGCGTACAGGCTTTGCAGCTTCCGAGCCCCTCTCAGCAAGGTACAGCACTAACCCATCAGACCCAATCCCGGGCGCAGAGGGGGAGCGCGCATTGTGAGCTTGCTCTTCAGATTGATTGCTGGTCTCAAGACCGAGAGGCATTTTGAAGCAGAGGAGCTGCTGGGTGTTCTCAGGGAGGTCAGAGGACCTTGGCTCCTTGCGCTGGGAGAGAGTAACTGGACCTGCTTTGTAGGGCACAGCTAAGTGGTGAGACTGGCCTGGCTCTATCCTGCTGCCAAGCCCTACTGCATCCTTCCTGCTTCTTTGTTTCCCAGTGTCCACATGTCGAGGAACAAGCTCTGAAAGCTTCGGGTGTCATCTGCCCCCCTGCTCCCCTCTGCGCTCCCCATCCCAGGCTCACATCGATCTCAACAGAGCCTGTGTGGCTGTTAGTTGTGGGGAGGCGCGGGGGGCTCCGGGCGGTCACCACCTCCATCCTCGCAGCTGTGTGCATGCAGTCTCTGCCTTGGAGCAAGACGCGCTTGTCAGCCTCGTCCTTCCTGGCCCTGCCCCTGTGCAGAGGCACACGTGCTGTGCCACCAGCATCCTTTCTATGCGTGCATGCAGGAGGCTGATTGCTATAACTTCTCCGTCCAGGGCGACTGAGCGCTAACTAGCTGCTCTGCCTCTCTGCAGGTGTGAGGTGGCTCTCGGGGAGTTCCTCAAGGAGATCAAGAAGAACCCCTCCAGCGTCAAGTTTGCAGAAATGGCCAATATCCTGGTGATCCACTGCCAGGCGGCAGGTGAGTGTGCAGGACCGAGCTGTAGCGTCCACCTCTGGGTCTGCGGTGCCAGCCATACGTTCAGGCCAGGAGTTTTCCAGAGGGCTGTTCACCACCAGCTTGCCGATTTGCACTTTCTTTGCCATCATGCGTGCAAACCCTGCTGAAAGGCAGGGACAGGCAGCTCTCCCATGGTTGACACTACCGGTCTTGTACTGCTGATCTCCCAGCCTCGATTACAGCTCTGGCAACCTGTTGAAGCAGAGGTGCCTGAAAGCAAAATACCTGGCTGTGGAGGGCACCTATGGACATCCAGCATGACTAGAAGAATCTCTGTAGGGGATTATTTTGACCTCTGAGCTGAGCTCATGGAGCTTAAACTGCTCCTTAAATGTGGCTGAATGGGAGCGGGTTTCTTGTGTGATAAAAAAGCAGAAATAGACTGAGACTGCTTGCTCTTGATTAAACTGATACCAAATGAATTCACATTGTTTAAGCCTAAAATCTGGCCTTGCATCAGCTGACTGCCCCAGCGGTGGTCCCTTTTGCAGAAGCTGAGGAGGTTAGTAAACCCCCAGCTCTAGGAGTGATGCTTGACCCAGACACACAACTGCTACAGGTGTGACAGCGGAAATTGGGAAGCTTGGCAGAATACTTGTAAATGAGGAAACCTGGATTATGGATTGAACTGGGTTAACTCTGAAACCTAATGATTGTGTTTAACCTCAGCCTCACTGCAGATTCAGGTCTTACCTGTCTCCTCTGGGATTAAACTATCCCAGACTAGGGTCTCTCTGGACTTGCAGCTGGATGGAGCAAAGGCAGCTCTCTGCTCACAGGTGGTCCTCAGCCTGTGGAGTCTGCTCAGCTGCCAGCGCTTTCCTTTCCCTCACCTTTGCTTGTCCCGTGTCTTCCAGATGACCTGATCCAGCTGACAGCCATGTGCTGGATGAGGGAGTTCATCCAGCTGGCTGGCCGCGTGATGCTGCCTTACTCCTCAGGGATCCTGACCGCTGTCCTGCCGTGTCTCTCTTACGATGATCGCAAGAAGAGTATCCTTGTAACTTGGAGCTGCTCCCCTTCCTGCTACAGCAACCTGCAGGGGAGCGCCTGTTTCCTGCCCCTGGGGTGCAGGGCCAGCTGCGTGGCTGGAGAGGGCCGGGAGAAGTCTTCCCACCGAGTGCTAAAACCCGCACTGGCCCTTTGGACGTGATGGGGCTTGTGGTAGCTGGGCTGGGGCAGCTCTGGTGGGGCTGCGGTGGCTTCTCTGTGGCTGGCCAGATGTGGCACCTAGCCATGTGTGGGACTGAGTGTTCCTTACACTGCCTCCACTCAGACATCAAGGAGGTGGCGAATGTGTGCAACCAGAGCCTGATGAAGCTGGTCATCCCAGAGGATGATGAAATGGATGAGGCCAAGCAGTCGTTGACCCTATCAGCAGAGCCCACCTCAGAGGAGTCCCTCTCCAAGCCAGAGGCAGCGTCCAGCGGTGAGTCCCTGTGGGTCTGAGCCATTAGAGTTATGAGGAAGGTCAAGGCAAGGTCCTCAAGAGAAGTTCTTGGGTTGGCTTGGTGTCCTGGGGCAGCACATGGGACCTCTGCGCTTTCTTTGTGCCTTGGAGTCCTGTTTCGCCGATGACCCTCTGCTGACACAGACACTTGTGGTGCTGTCTGCGTAGCAGGGTCACTGATCCGGCCTGGAGCCCCAGCAGTGCTGCATTTCCTGGTGAGCGTCCCCATCCCCTCACCGTGCTCCACTTCAACTTAGTCGTTAAGTTGACCTGGAAAAGGTCATTTATAGTTAAAAAATAAGTGTCTACTGCAGAATGTGGGAAGAGAATAGCCCACCTGTCCTGCAGTGGCTGGTTTGGGAGGAGCTACTGTCAGCCAAAACAGAGCTCAGAGAGCTGTTAGTCCTGGAGAGCATCAACATGTGCGCGGAGGATGCGTGTGTTGGGGAAGGGTAGAGAAGAGAAATGAGAAGAATTTTGAGTCCTTTCCAAATTCATGGTGATCTTGAGACCATCAGTCAGGTATTGTTCCAGACCTAAAATTTTCAGAACAGAAAAGGCAAAAGCTCGGAAGTGTGGTGGGAGACCTGGAAGGGTGTTCAAGGGAGAAGAAACTAAATGGAGAGGGTCATGGCGGACTGATGCCTGAAAACAGCAGTCAGAAGGCTTCAGCCTTCCAGCACCCCTCTGATGCTGCTGTCCTGGGATGACTAGATGCTACTTCTGGCACATGAAATGTGAAATACATGGCATGTGAAATACATCTAACATTCAAATCACGTGGGCTAATCTGTTTTATTCTGGGGCTGCACGTTCAGCCCAGTGCTCTTCTGCAACGTGTCCGCGAGCGGCTTTTGCAAAATCCTGCCGTGAGAGGGAGCAAGAAGGTGGGAATTCAAGGGCTGAAGGGTTTTATTGCACAGCAGCAGGAGGAGGCAGGGAGCTGCGTGGGGCAGCAGGCGGGTGGCAGGGTGCGAGGGTGGCAGGAGCAGGCAGGCAGGGCGTGCGGGATGCATACAGCACAGCATTGGTGGTTCAGTGGTAGAATTCTCGCCTGCCACGCGGGAGGCCCGGGTTCGATTCCCGGCCAATGCAACAGCCTTTTTTGGAAAGGATGGAGAGGAAAAATATAGTGCGATAGCACAGCAGCGAAACGTTTTCTTTTTTATTCCTTATTTGTCCCACGAATACCCCCTTTTATTAAAATCTATTGCACAAGAGCTTTAAAACATCAACAGAAAGTTTAATTGCTTTAATCTCTACCCCTTTGGGGTCAGATTGCACCTCAAAGCAGGCAGGATCAGACAAACCTGTGATGCTTTTGCATCACAAACTCTCAGCTCTGCTCCCCGGTTGTGTTGATGTGGCGGCGCCGCTCTGTGCATGAGGAGAGGCAGTTGGCACAAGGGGACACGAAGAGTCAAGTTCATCCTATCGTGCTTTGTCACTGTGCTTGTAAGACCCAGTTTTAGCATGGAGCAGGGGTTGGAAAGCTGTTTGGATCGCTTGGCTTCCACATGGAGTCATGCTGTGGGAGAGCTGGCCAAGTGGAGATATCCTGGGTTGGATTCAGCCTTTCCTGTCCTTGTGTGGTATCTCTAGGCATTGAAATGTGGATAATGGAAGGCAGCTCTGCAGTTCTGAGCTCCTCCTTCAGAAATGGTTGAAACCATCAGAAGGATGTGTCTGGGTCTCCATTACAGAGGGGGAGACCCAGTATGGGGCAGAGGTCTGCAGCTGTACAGCCTGCTTTTTGCCGGGTAAGTGCAGTCCTGTACCAGCTTCATCCGGTGCCTTTAGCAGTGGAAAAGAGCTTGACAAGGAGTGTAAAAAGTGCACTGCAGGCAGAAAGGATCCTTGGGGTCCCCAGACCCTCAAACAATGGCTGGTGATGTCTTTGCAGAAGGTCATGCAGCTTTCCAGTCTCCCAGTCCTGCTCTCCACCTTCCCTGCCATCCCACTAACTGTGGCTCCTTTTTATCTGCCACCAGGCTCTCTGGATGCGTCCGGTGACTCCAACTTCAGCAACAGCAGTGTCTTCACAGTAACCAGGTAGGGTCTGTTTGTTGCTTCAGAGGGGCTTGAGAAGAAGGGAAGGCTTCTCAGAGTACAGCTGGTGACTGACAGATGCTGACAAAGCTATGGGGAAGGATGGTCTGGGCCAGAATGCAGTCGGGGTCCCCTGGGCCACAGTGCGGCGGATGACTGGGGATGCTCTAGGAGTTGACTGCTTCTCTCTGATGCATTTGCACCAAAATGTCTTGACTTCGTGGTAAACTGAGGTATTTGCCCTTGCAGGAGACCTTGCAAAGCCCCCCAGGGAGGTCTGGTGAGGCAGTGAGTGTCTGTGCACTCGGGGTTCTGTGCCTCACCCGTCTTCAGGCCCCCATGGTTGGGCACTCCAGCTGAAAGATAGGGTGAAGTTGGATGGTTGACTTGGTTATGGCTCTTCTAGCTTGGCCAAAATAGGAGGCATTTGGTTCCCTCCTGCCTTCGCAGAGGAATGGTGGTAGGAACAGAACAGCGGTGTGCTGGTCTGCCAGAGGTGCAAGGACCTCATGAGAAGGTGGTACATGAACCATCTGGCGCTGGCAGAAGAGCCTGGAGAGTGCTGAGCCTGGCTTCTGGGCACCCTCCGAGCTGCAGTCCTGGCAGCCCACCACGGCACGGTGCTGTGGGGCTGTACCCGGGGCCGCGCCATCCAGCTCCAGCTGCCGGAGAGGCGAGGGGCCTCGGCAGCGTTTGCTGCCAGCCTGTCCCCCTGCCAGCCTTGCGTGGCATTAGTCAGCCCTGCACCTGCAGAGAGCAGCTCCGTGCCCAGCACGATCTCTCCCTTTATCTCATCTAAATCATCTCTCCTGCAAATACCATTCTTCCCATCCAGCTGTCAGTGAATCCGGGGAAAAATCCATCTGCTCTTATAACACATCTTTCCTTTCCTCCTGCTGCCTGCCGTCCCTTTCCTCGGAGGCTGTGATTTCCAGTGCTTGCATTGTGCTGATGCATACATTCATTTGTGTTGTGGTCCCCAAAATAGGATGCGTTTCTCTAGGTGCCTCCTCCCTGCCAGGCTGACACATGATGCCCATTGTAATGCATCCCAGAGCAACGCAAGCATCAGCTTTTCAGGTTGATGGTCTGGACCCCTCCGTTCCTTTTTTGCACTCCCGCAAAGCCCAGCAACTCCCTTGTCTTAATGATGCCCTTAATTTTTCCCTCTTTTGAAAGTACAGACCTTTTTTCATTTGCACCTAGATTTTTATGACTGCTAAATGGTTTTCCCTGGCTTTCCTGTGATCGTTGCGTCCTGACCGTGGTCAGCCCTTAAAGTTTTGCAGGTGCAGAAGTGGGTGTGTGTTGGGCTGAAATCAGGGAGGGGAAGGAAAAGGAGAGGTGCTAAGTCCAGGAGGACAAGTGATAACTGCGTCTCTGTGCTGGAGAGCGGGCACCTGGGGGAGAGAGGGAGTAAAGACTGAAGGGGGACAGAAACAGGGAGAGCTGTGGTGACTTGGTCACCGAGAGCCAGGAGGAGAATGGCTGCCCGAGCTGAAGTGGTCTGCCAGGTCCCCAAGCACTGGGGAAAACCATCCGGGACAGCAGGCAAGACCATTCGTGTCTCTAAGAGACCTGGTTTTACAGAGGGACTTGTTCTTGAACCCTCCTAAGGCCTTTTGAAACAGGAGATGCCGGGCTTCACCCTGGGGTTTACCTGCCCTGAAGCCCGTTTCCCCATCCTGTGTGACCTGTCTGCTGGCCCAGCACTGGGACCTGGAATATTCTCACCGTGGCACCCGCTGTGGGGGACTGGCACGGGGTTGTGGGGGCTGTACATGGCCGACAGGAGCCCTGGACATCTGCCTGCTGCTCTGTCTACTGCTCAGGCTGTCTGGCTTGGCCCTGGAGCCGGAGGAAGGCGAGGGCTGGCACCTGTAGCCACTTGCAGCCGTAATTCACACCGGGGAGCAGGCAGCTGCCTGCATGCTGAATGCCCACTGGGTGTCAAGACAAGACCGCAGGAAACCATTGCATTGCTTTGAAAAGCTGGAAAGCCTGCAAACAGAGGAAGTTGCAGCTGCCTTTTAAGATGAAGTCACTCTTTGCTTGTGTTTTTGTTCATTCCCCCACCTCCTTCCCCCAGTCTCCCCCGGCGAGCGAGTGATGGAGCATGGCCCAGCGCCAGGCGTCCAGCTCTCACGCCCCCTTCTCCTGCCCTCCCCGCACGGACGGCTGCAGAGGGATAGCGCTGCAGCAGCGGCGAAAGGAGGAGGACCTCGGTCAGCAGGGGCGGAGGAGCTCGTGGGCCAGCGTCTGCAGAGGGACATCTTCCATGAAGATGCCATCCAAGAAGATGACGAGGTCTGAATGCTTGATAGATGGATGCTGGGCATGTTCCTATGGCCACAAACTGACATGCACACCCCCCCTGCTCCTAAAACATGCTGTTGGCAATCCAAAATGCTTCCAGGGTAATTGCCAACTTCCTGGTGGCATTGCTGGGAAATGGGGACCGTGCCTGTGCCGGGACAGAAGCTGCCTCCTGGGAGAGCCTGGCTGCACAGGGCTGGAGGGGCTGCAGGCCTCCCTGTGCATGTGGGGGTCCCTGCTTCCAGCTTCTGCAAATCCATCATTGGAAGTGGACCGGAACTGTGTTTCAGAGGCGCTGGAGCCTTCCTGTGGCCTAGCTGACCCCGCCAATGCTGCGATCGCTGGTGTGAGCCCAGCTCAGGAAGGGGAGGTGGAAGCGTGGCTGCTGGAGCAGAGCCCAGGCTTCCTTCCATCAGTCCAAGCTGCTGCAGAAGAAGACGCAGACGTCTGTCCCGCGTCGGTGGACCAAAGCAGCTGGGAAGTGCCTTTGACATTCTTGTAACTGCACCAGTGTTTCGTTACAAGACCAATCCTCCTGCCGGCTGGCAAGCGGTCAGCAGGGCTGTCTGGGTTAGGTGCGTGGCAGCTGGACAAGGGTGATGGGTCCACAGTCCCTCACCAAACTTGGGAAGGGACATGGGTGCTCCAGAAGAGCCTTTGTGGTCCTTCCTGATGGAAAGAAATCTTGTTTTGAGTGGTGTTCAGCAGTACGTGGACACTTAAAGCTGCTTGTTGCTCTGCAGAAAGGGCAATTTGCTGCCGTGTGGCTGAACTGCCCAAGGCTGCATTTAGATCGGACTTTTAAAGGCGGTAGTTAGGGCTTAGTACAAAGCTAAAATTGCTGCTGCTTGTCTCGTGCTGGAAGTCGCCGTAGCCCCATGCCCAGAGCCTGACACGCCTTGGGGGTGCAGCCAGCAAGCTGGGGAGCTCATCGAGGTGGTGAACACTTGGATGGAGGGTAGGGACGGTGCTGGGTGCCCTGCAGCACCCAGGGGATGGTTGGCTGAAGGCAGCGTGATGGCTTGTTTTGAGTTTACGCACCAAGCCCATCTTGGAGTCCCATTCTCCAGCAGCTCATCTGGTGGAGTCTACCTTGCTGCAGCTTTTGGGACCAGGGTGTCCAGGGGAGGGTCCTCCTGGCCCTCCCCTCCAGCCTGGAGCGAGGAGATGGGTTCCCTTCACCGCTCCCACTGCGCCGTTGGGCGGATGAGCTGGAGGGGGACCTCAGGCCCACTGCCCCAGCCCTTGTCATGGTGATCTACAGCTCGGTGGACTGGATGCCTCTGTGTAGACCTTAGCCTCATCGCTTCCCTGGGAGATCAGCTTGCACTGGTGCTGCGGGCACTTCCAGTACTTGGAAACCACAGTAAGAGAAGGAAGCCAAGAGCACTGAACTGAGAGCGATGGAAGACGAGAAAGCAACAGCTTGTGGGACCAATAGCAGAGAGGAGCTATTTACCTCCTGGCCGCTGGCTCAAGCCCATTGAGCAGCACAGCTGCCAGCCCGTATGGGAGCTGCCCTTGTGACTTGGAGCACAATGAAAGAACCTGGATATTTCTACCCTTGGCAAGGCCGCTTAAAGGCTAGAGCCTGGCCTAGACCTTAACCTTGTCTGAAAATGGGGTCAGGAAAGCAGCTGGGCGGGCAGGAAGCCAGGAGGGAGATGGCAGCTCAGGCATTGGCAGAGAAAAGGTGACTGCTGAGGAGAGAGATGGCAGAAGCCCTTGAAGAAAGGGGAGAAATGAGAAAATGAATTGATAAGGGACATGGGGTGAAAAACATCACTGTGGTTTGAATGCAGTGGGAAAGTGAGCTCTGTTCCCATGCCGGAGGATGCTTTCTGAGATGGGGGACGAGCTGGGGAGTGGGTTTCCTGACCCATCGCTCACCTTGAGCCAAGGGTACCAGTATCCAGAGGTGAGAGCCTGCTACAGCCCCCATCGTTGCACGATTCACCCTAAAAACACGGTCTCGCCATCACAGACGAACCACAGAGGCGGTGCCAGGGCTGCATTCATCCTCCAGAGGACAATCTAGGGTAGTGGGTTAAATGGAAGCGATTGCATCTGACATCTGCCCTGCCACAGATGCCAGCGCTGGGAGCCGGCATGGCAGGCCCAGAGGATCGCATTAACACAATGCCATTACCGCTGCTCCCGCTCCGCGCTGCCTGGGGATTAAGGAGAGCCGGGGCAAGCTTTGAGCCCTGGAAAGGCAGCAGCCCATGGGAATCTGGTGCCGCTCCACTGCAGAGTTTTTTAGCCCAATTTCACATGTTCACCACCTTTCAGGATGGTGTCCTGGTTTTGTGCTGAGTAAACGAGCTGCTTCTCTACTAGCAACCCCCCTAAAAGGTTGATCTCGGCAGATGCAGGGAGAGGATGGCCAGCAAGGAGCTTTGCCCAGCTGCCATCCCTTATAGCAGGAGCTGAGCCCAACAGAGCCGTGGGGTGGTGGTACATGGCATGGCTGGCGTCTGGCTGCCAGCCACCTCCTGGGGTCAGCTTGGGTGGATTTGTACTTGAGCCACCCAGGCTCTGCCCACAGCCCACTCCCATGTGGGTGCTGCCTCACTGGTGAAGGGGTTTTCATGAGCAGTTTTGGCACAAGCCGGGCTGGAAATGGCTTGTCGCTGTGCTGAGCCCAGCGTCCTCCTCTAACGATACCGCCCCGTGTCCTCCCCGCCTGCCTTGCAGCAGCACGGAGCTGGTGGATGTGACAGCATCAAGGCCACCTCCGAACTGGCCAGCTTCACACGCTGCTTCTTGGCGTCATCCTTTCAGCTGCTTCCCTCTGAAAACACACAATACCCTCCGGTTTTTTCCCCATCCTGTGCAAGCAATGCATATTTTGGTGTGATCAGGTCATGGATTCATGCTCCTCCTCCATCAGGAGCCCCATGCCAGGTGGGTGGCAGGCTGTGCTGCTGCAGTAGGAGCTGGTTTTGCAGGAAAACCAGATACAGGGCTGGTTGAGGCTGGCTTACGTCGCCTGGGATGCTGCTCCCTTGGACATCCCCTCTCCCAAACTCCCCGTGCTCTGGGTCCCTCCTTCCCCTTGGTTCTGCACGTCTGAGCGTTTGGCCCTCAGTGGTTATTTGCAACATCAAAGAGAAACTTAGTCCAACTCAAAATGCAGTTTGCAGACCCCAGCATCTGTTACGTGAGGCAGATCAAACAGTCAGATACCTGCAGGGCTGTGAGGGGCCGCAGCCTCCTCGCCTCGCCCTTGCAACACGTGTCCTGGGGAAAATCAAATCCTATTAAGCCACAGCTCTACTTGCAAATTATACCATGAGAAATCTGCCCCTTAGGATTTCTTATCAAACGAGATGCAGAGCAGCTCTGCACACACTAGAAAAATCAGCAAGAGTCTGGTCCAGCCTTGAATAATTCAGTAGCTTGGGTAGGACAGGAGTGACTTAGCTCTTCAATGCAGCTACCTCTTGGAGCTCTGCTTCAACCATCTCTGCTCGAACCATCTCAGGTCCAACCAGCTCTCCTTAACCTAGTCTCTGGTGACAGGTACGTCCCACATCCTTGCTGTTGAGGAGGTGGGAAACCATCAGGTAGACTTCAGGATCACAAACAGGGCAAAAAATGCCATAACATGACCTCTTCTGCGTTGGGATCTCCTGTCGCAGTGCAGGTCCTAACTATCTGGGGGAAAACTGGGGAGTTTTTCACCATAGTAAGAGCTAAGGGTCTGCAGGGTGTCAGTGTTACAAAAGAGGCCGTGACCTGGTGAACTGAGGGAGTTCTGGATCTAAGGGTGAGCTAAGTTTGCTTTCATCTCTGGTTGATGACCAAGATGACCCATCTTTTTGGATGGCTTTTGGGAAACAAGATGATGTTCTCAAGGCAGCCTTGTAGCAGAGCGCTGTATTCCAACAACGCTGCCAGCCGGGGCACCATCTGCAGTCCTCAGCACGAGGATTAGCAGAAACTGGATGTCCTCACCTGGCTGGGTGGCCCCAACTAGTGGAGTCTGAGGACATCCAGGTTGATGTTCTCTGGAGGTGTTTGAACTGGTAAAACTTGAACTGGAGTCTGAATGCGTTTTATGGATCTCTGGTCTTTGAACCCCAAACCTGGTGACTGCGATACGGACCAGTTTCTCAACATAGCCACGGTACTGGATTCATCTAGCGTGCTGTCTTGTCATGCGCAGGTACCACCTGGTTTGGGAAAGTGGTAAACCTTGAAGCCTGGAAGATTTCTGTTGTTTCCAAAGCAGGTTTTTGGTGCGCTGCTGTATCTCTCGCTGTGCTTCCTCATCTTGTAATGCCAGTCAGAAGCTACCTACGCCACATGGGCAAACCTGGCCGTGCCTAGCCATGACCTCAGGCTTGTCAGCCTGGAGCTTGCTTCCTGGCTGTCATAACTCTTGAAGACTTGAGCACAGTTCTTGGGTTTGCCACAGCAGATCTGGATGCACAGAATGAGAAATGTGGGTGGCCACGCTGAGGTTTCTTAGGGTTTGGGCTGAGATGTTTGATGCAGTCTCTGGTGTGTTGTAGACCTCCCCACTGTGGGAGGAGTGAATTGGACATTACAGCACTGAACCAGCCTCTCTCCTTTCCATGCAGCTCCGAGAGGATCCAGGTGACCCTGAACCTGGATGGAATAGTTCAGGTGCTGGACTGCCACCTTCATGACACGTCCATTGGGATGATGACCAGAATTGCAGTCCTGAAATGGCTCTACCACTTGTACATCAAGACTCCTCGTAAGGTAGGTCATAGGCTCGGCACGTGAGCCTCCTGCTTCCTCCATGGGTCTGAGCTTGTCCGCTCCCAGAGTGCTCCTTGCCTTTGAATTGGCTGTAATTATCTTGGTAGCATTGTAACCGAGTGTCCACCTGCCTTTTCTGAGAAGGCTTTGGCTGCTAGATACCCACTAGCTGAAGGAAGAGCCCTCCAGCTCAGATGGAGAATGCTGGCGAAGCTTTCGGCAGGCTCTCCTGGAGTGAGGGGTCCTGTGGCAGGGGGTGACCAGGCCTGTAGGGCTGATGCAATTCATCTTTCTGGTTCTAGATGTTCCGACACACCGACAGCCTTTTCCCCATCTTGCTGCGGACCCTCTCAGATGAGTCAGACGAGGTAAGTGCTGCAGCTGCTGCAGAAGTCCTCCTGAAAGCTTAATGTCTCCGCATCTAGCTGGGCTTTGGATTTTTTGAGTTGAACCAAGGGATTTTGTGAGGCTTGGCCAGTGTTGGCACTAAGGAATTTAACCCCGTTGGCTAAAATGAAGAAGACCCAATGCAGAGCCTGCAGGTAGGTGCCACCTGTCTTGGTTAGGCTGGTGTGTGTGGGTCCCTCTGTATAAACCTTCTTGTCCATCTCTGAGAGTTGATCCTTCAAAGCCAACTCCTAGAAATCATTTTTGCCTGCCTGGGAAGACAACTGGGGCTTCAGGTCCCAGAGCTGATGTCTTTCCTATGGGGCTGGGTCGTGGTCAGATCCTTGGTGAGTAGGAATTTGGGCACCTTACAACAGCTCTGTAGGGATGCAGAAGGGATTGCATCCAGCCAGCACTGCAAAATCAAAGTTGTTAGGCAGTTAAGCAGCACCCACCGCTAGCAGGGCAGAGCCAGCATTGCCTGGTGGGGCTGCAGTAGATGCCCAGTGGCATCAGGTTTGCTGGGAACCCCTCAGCTTGGAAGTAAGCAAAGAAAATCAGGCAGCAACGAGTGAGCCGGCTTGCTCTGCCTTCGCTTTCCTGCCTGCGCCTTGCCCTCTGAGCGCAGTGCTCTTCATCTCCCAGCCTGCTCCCTTCCTGAGGTGCTGCACCATTTTCCCGTTTCCTTGTCTTTCTTCCTCTTTTCTGGTTCCAGTCATCGCAAATTTGGCATCTTCATCATCTTCTCCCCCTCTCCATTGCACCCTGGAGCATTTCTAGTGCTTGGGTGGGAGGCTGGCAGCTTCAGCACACGGCTGGCCCAGGCACCGGTAGCACTTCTACCGTCAGCTGGATACCTCTTTCCCAGAGCTGCGAATGACCCTGGCTCGTTTCTCAGCCCGGACCTTCCTCATGGAATAAAAATCACGTGCTATCTGCTTTGTCTTACACACTGGGGGCATCAAACCCCAACCCCACAATAACTCCTGTGTGCGAGGGCGTTGTTAAGAGAGGAGGGAAGGGAATAAGCATGCAAGGGAATGACTTGCACTTGCAAAGGCAAGCAACTGCCTGGCCATTTTCCATACCCTGCTGCTTACGATGCAAACCTTTCCAAAAGAGTCCCCAAGCACACATCTGCCTTTGCAACGCTCTAGAAAGCCTGCATCTTGTAGATAGTCTCTCCAGCTTGGCAGGAGATCGCAGTGAGTCATGTTGCAATTACACTGCTTATTAATATTTGAAAAAAGTAGTGAAGAAAGGACCCTGGTGATGCATTTCCTCCATGTGACATAACTGGGAATGGCTCAAAAGTAATTTTAAGCTGATTTATTTAATCCTGTCTTCTATTTATTTAAATGTTTGGAGGGTTGGTGTGGGTTTTTTGTTTTTTTTTTTTTTTAAGGAAATCCATAGACGAGTTAATCCATTAAACACCACTGCTCAGCTGGCTCCCAACCAGATTTGCTGCTTTCTGCAGAGGAAATAGAAATGACCAAAATAGTAGGGGAGTTTTGAGCTGGGCATTTTGGGAACAATGAGGACAGGTTGAGCTAGCTAACCTGCACCGTCAGTGCCTATTAGAAAAGGGGAGGCGGGGTGCTCTCTTAGCCGTTACTCCCTGCTCGGTACAGTATTTGTATGCATGTTCGTGTTGTCCTAGAGGAGATCAGGATCCCGAGAAGCTCTTGGCTAACGGGCTGGGGATCACTGGGTTAGCGTGGGGTCCTATGTGAGCTAACCCATCAGCTCTCTGATCAGGAAGCATCTCCCTCCCCTTTCCAGGGAGGGCTCCACGCGTTGTGTGGTGTAGCACAAGGTGTACGCACATCTTCGGGGGGGGTTTTGCTGTCTCCACCCTGCAATGCTGCCCTCCCCAAGGGAACCCGGCTGGGCAGCAGTGCCAGTGCCATCTTTCTTTGCGGCAAGGCTGAACGTCCTTGTGCAGTGCCTGTGGATCCCCTGGCCCCCGTGCACAGTTTGGAGGCTGGCTGTCACTCTCCTGATGTGCCCTGAAGCCGTCCTGGGGCAGTTGTTTCTCGCTGTCTCATCACCAAAGGAGAATCTGGCTTTGGAAGGCCAGTGCTAGTCAGGGCTTTGCATCAGGCTGTGCTCAGGCACTTTATTTTTAAGGTCTGGCCTTGCTGAGCTGCTCAGAGTCTCTCTGTGCACTTGCCATAAATAATCAAGCCCAAAGCAAGGAGAGACTTGTGCTGGTGGGAGCCTGATCCGTGCCCTTTAAGTTGTCACGCCTGTTTTTACCCTTCAAGTAGCACAAGGTGTTGCATCTCCTCCACCATGCTGAACTGGGGCCAGTATTTCATGATGCATCTGCAGCGTCCTGAATCATCTCTGCCTTCTCTCGTGTTCCCCTTCCTACCCAGTTCTCCTGCGCCAGTGAAGAAATGGTCAAGAGACATAGTTAAGATTCACAAAGGCAGCGCAGCTCGGAGAAGTTGGAGCGAAGCTGAAGCAAGCAGTTCCCTTTGATATGTAGACAAGTCGGGATACAAGGATTTCTGGCTGTCAGATGCTGTACTGCTGCACTGCGTCACCTCATGCCGGTTCCCGTGTTTCCCCGGCAGGGAGATGTTCCATCCCGCATTTGAGACCTGGTTTTGAAGGCAATCTTTAAAAGCCCCAGCTAAAATTTGATGTGCTTAAAAACTTCCTTGCTGCTCCAAGACTAACAGGATCCTGCTGGGAATGGGGTTTTCTGCACAAGCTGCTCCTTTCATCGGTGCAAGTCTTGCAGCCCTGACACCTGGTTGAAGAATTGATATTAGAAAAGGTGAAAAGTCAAAGCCCAAGCGCCCTTTGGCAGCAATGGGTTGGGCCTTTCCACCGACCGGTTAAAAGCACCACTGCTGGAAGGAGGAGCTGCTCTTTGGGTCATCTTCCTCTGCAAGATCCTGGTGCAAATGCAGCTTCTGTTCAGTTCCCTGGGTCCTTCCCAGCTGGGCCCGGGTGCTGAGTTCAGGTGGACACAACAGGCGGTGAGGGCATCTCTGAGAAAGCTGTGAAGCAGTGACGCTGCTGGATTTCTTGCTTTGCTTTGTTTTCCTTTCTCCGGCTCCAAAATGGGAGTTGTTTCTTTACGGCTGAACGTGTTCCTGTTTCCTTATCTGCTCCTTTCAGTCTTGCTGGGGGTTGGAAGTTGTGCTGGGACTTTTGTCTGACTCATGCAGGAATGACGCATGAGGTGGAGCTGGTGTCTGATGTGAAGCAGGATAGACTCCGCTTCCTCAGCTCTGCTAACGTGAAAACCTACCTGCATCATTTATGCAGTGGCCAGGCAAGGCTTTGAATACAGCAAGAAGATCCAAATGGTTTCTTAGCTTGCTTTTTGCAGCTGTATCTCTTAGAGCATCCTTAGAACCCTCCTCCTGGTACTAGACAAGAGTTGGTACCCGTTGCTAGAGAGGGTTAGCTGAGCCTGGGCTACCTCTGTGGAGGTAGTGATGGACTTGAACATCTGCATGACCCTCAAGCCAACTTCTCCGTGACAAGCGGACACATTTTGCCCCTCTCTTGGGTTTCCAGTATTAAACTAGGGGAGGAGGAACCCCAGGTATGGTGGTGTACTGATATTCATATCTCTCCTTTATTGTTAACTCCTACGCCCCTCCTGCGTGTCCTGCTCCAACACCGCAGGGTTTCAAAACCCGGGTCTCTGCCCTGCCCTCTGAGCTGTGCTGTCATGCTAAATCCTGGCAAACTTCTCCCATTGCGCCCGATTCCCAGTACAATGAAGCTGAACAAAAGCTTGTGCCAAAGCGAATAGCTGTCTTAGCGTGGTTTGGTTTGGAGCTTTGCTCTGTTGGTTTTAGAGCCATTGTGCTCCAGCTCCCAGCCTTTAATTCGCCACGGACGAAAATATTGTGACCCCATGCAAAGCAGCGGGTGTAAACTAAAGACTGCAGAGAGGAGAACGCTAATGTACGTGTGCCTGGCTTTTATTTTAATTTTTTTGGTGGTAAAGCTTCTCTGGAGAGAGAGGCTCAAAGCTACGAGGTGCCAAAGCAGGGAGGCTACTTGTTTTCAAGAGGGAAGTTACACTGAGGATGAGCTTAGGACTGAAATGGTGGGGTGTAGAGAGGTATATAATTTCAGTTGGATGGTGGAAAATGTGGTCAGCCCAGCTCGCCGGAGGTGGAAACAGCCCCTAAGCAGAAGTCTTAAAGCAGGGTGGGGCGATGCTTTCTCCAAGGACTCGAGGCATTGCAAGGGCACTGGATTGAAAGATAATCTGTGCACTGCGTTGTGCAGGAATAGGAAGTTTCTTGGGGGGAGCACGATCCACAGGGAGCTTCTTGGCTCACCACCAGTTCCAGACCATAATTTATATGTATACTGAGCATATACTGGCAGCGGTAAACTGGCAGTCTGGGGTCAAGGCGGTTTCCAGAAGGCACTTGCAGCGTTCCCGGGTTAAACCACAGATGAAGTCATGGAGCAGACTAAAACTATAGAAAACCTGTCTGCTGTGGAGGTGCCAGCAATCCCTGTCCCGGGGAGCTGGCTCAGGGTGGGTCCAGGGTAGGATGAAGGTGTAGGATGCAGGTTTGGTGAGCTTGGCTTTGGGTGCCTGGCTCCCTGGGGTGCAGAGGGAGCTGCTGGATAGGAGGCAGGGTAGCAAATAAAAGCAAACCCTTGGCCTGTCATAAGCACTGGGACTCTGGGTGCTGAATTTGAAGGGGTTGCAGGTATTCACCATGCCGCAGCATTGCCTGTGGGGATGCTTTGGGGCAGCTCCTGCTTCCTCCAGCCCCATCCCACTGGCTGGACCTGTCCTGCCTCCTTCCCTTCCCTCTGATGCATGAAGAAATACCTCGCTGGCATCCCACCCTGCGACTGGCATCAGGTGGCCTGTTAAGCTCCCTGTATACTAATTAAACACGTTTAAAGAGGTGCTCTGAGCTGCGACAGCGCTTGTGCTCCTGCCGCTCCGGCCCTGGCGTACCCACAGCAGGGACAAATGGGGGATTTGCAAAAGCAGGAGGGAGGACAGGGAGTTTTCAGGTTGCAGCTTGGTTTTGGGTGATTGCGGCCGTATTACCAAGTGACCCCACACACACACTGCCTGCTGCATTTGCTGATGTTGTGAGCGTGTGTTAGCATGACTTGGCAGGATTTGCCCTGGGGAGGAGAGGAGAAGCCCCCCGGCCCTGCTGCCTTCCCTCTGCTCCCCAGCCCTTCCTGGCCACAAGCTGAAATCTGGCAGCTGTAAAGGGAAAAAAAAGGTCTTGGCAAGATCAGAGGATAAAAGTTGCTGTGCTGGGGACCTGAAAAGAGGTCTGGTTAAATTGGTGTGGGAAGATTAATGGTGGTTTTTCTTTTATTTTTCTGTCTTCAAAGCCGGTGGAGGTGGGGGGGACGCAAGTTTGCTTTTCACACCGTGTATTTCTGGGGCTCGGCCAGCCTCGCTGCTGGCCGCTCTTGGCTGCAGGACTGCCGGCTCGTGCTCGCCTCCCCTCCCCTGGCTACAGCTAAAAGGTTTGGAGGAAGGAAAAAAAATAGAACAAAATAAATGAAGCCCTCTGGGGAAGCCTCCGTGCATGCTGCGGCAGCGAGGGGCTGCATTGGAGTGGTGGAGCAGGAGGAAGCACGCAGCAGCATCCTCAGCTTTCCTGGTCCCCACCGGGTCGCTCCTCCACCCCACTGCCTTGCTGATCCTGGTAATGCCGTGGGGTTTTCCACAGCCACCCTGATCTTGGTCCCCTTTGAAGAAGTGCTTTGTAGCCCTTAACCTTCATGTTCTCCGTCTTGGTGGCGTGTTGCTTCAGCTGGATTCCCATCTTCTCCTGGGCGAGAATAAGCTCGTCCCTGGTGTCCCGTGCCCTGTTTCATTGCCCTGGGACATCCGAGGGCACCTGTGAGCACCTCCCTGCTGCGCACAGGCATTTTAGTCTGTTCACTTTTTATTCTTTATTAAACTCGTCCATAAATACCAGCGAGAACAGTATCTTCAGGAGCTCAGGCCCTATCCTTCCCATCGTGTGTACCCCAGGAGCTGCTGCTGCTGCAGCCTGCCGTGGTGTCCTGGTAGTCAGCATGTGCTGCAGGGTGCTGAGTCTCGCTCCCCAGGGGTCTGCAGCGGATTTGGGGTCACCTCCCCTTCCTCTGCAACAGGCCAGGTGCCAGCCCAGTGTTTTGGCCAGAGGCAAAGTCCTCCCCAGGAGCATCAGGGCGATGCTTTGCATGCGGGAGGTGCGTCCATCCACCACGTGCCATTCGGGGGCTGCTTTTCCCCAGCAATGGCAGAGCTGGTCTTGGCTCCGTTCAACCAGAACAAGTGGCAAATTAACCTGACCTAGATCTGGAGAAGCTGGAGAGACCGACAGCTTCATGTGCCCTCAAAATCCACACTCTGGAGGCAATAGAGGGAGAAATCTCGCCTATTCCCAAGGAGAAGTAGCTGCTTATTTATAACAGCATATTCATAACCGTATGATAACCTGCTCCTTGTCGCCTGGCCGTGCAAAGAGCTCGCCCTCCTCCGCGCTGCTCTTCATCCCCATGCTGGGAACGGCTTGCAACGTCGGCAGGGTCTCCCCATCCATCGTGATGCTTCTTCCCCTGCTCCTTCCAGTTCACACCATAACCAGCCCCACGCTCGCCCGGAGCAGGGGCATACCACCCTACATCTCATCACTGCTGGGAAACCTTCGCAGAAATCCCTTCTGGGCCAGGAAAACGTCCTCAGTAGCTGCTCCTCCAGGCTGGCCGTCAGGATCGCACCCTCGCCCGGCAGCTGGGAACGGCTCCGGCCCTCGTGCTCCAGCACTGTCGGATCCGACGGCCGCTCGGCTCCTGACTGATGGGACCGACTTGCTCCTGGCGCAGCCAGCCCGTTGCCATGGCAATGGCAGGATATTGCTTTCTTACAGCCTCCCCGCTCGCACAAAGCCAGCCGCTGGCTCCAGCTTTGCTTCGCGCAGGGATGTGCAGCGCATACCAAGTGCTCCTGGCTTTCCTCCGTCCCCGCTGGGAACCCACTCGGGAGCGTGTGAGGAAGAAGCAGCAGGAGCCAGAGATCCCTGCCTCTTTCACACAGCTGGAAAAGCCCAGGTCTTCGTGGCCGCCTGCTCCTCCTCTTCCTCCAGGTGCTTGTGCACCTGTCCCTCCTGCTTCTTATTTCTTCCATATTTTTCAATTGCAAAATACAGCCAATGCTGCTTTTTCCACCTCCTGCCTGTGACCTCCGTGGCTGCTTTGGGGGGACACCCCATAACCTCTCCAAAGCTTGAGAGGTCCAGCCATGCCCTCAGCGGTGCTGACCGCTACTGCCCAGGCAGCCTGGCTGGAGCATCCCAAGCCCAAGCAGCATCTCAGAGATGGGACTCAGCACATAGCTCTGGGAGGTTGGATCAAGGATCTGACCTCACATGCTAAGACACAGCTTCTAAATGCTTTGGGAAGCGGCAGGGGTGATTTTTGCCCAGCCCAGGGTCTTGGTCCTGTTTCCTGATGCTGTGGGAGCAGCTGATGAAGTCTGCGTGGGACAGTAGCCCAAGCGTTCGGCTGAATGGGTAGGCTGTAGGCAGGGGTCGTGGCAGCAGAAATGCAGCAGGGTGGCAATCACGGGTGGCCGGTCCATGTGGTATGTGGGCCGTGTGTTGATACAGCCTTGGCGTGGTAGGATACATCATCCCGGTTGTGCTGGCACACATGCTGGGTTTGGCAAAATCGGTAGCATGAACAAGAGTCCCAGCTCTCACCCGCCTGCCGGCCCTGGTAGCCAAGCCTTGAGCTGCTTTGCCAGTTTTAGCCAAAGACAATGAGGCTTGGAAACCTCCACGGGTGTTATTTCCCTAGCTGTGAGAGCTTGCAACCCAAATTGGTGCCTTCCCCTGCTCGAAGGCTGCAAGTTCAGCTGAGCCGTGTGATTAGCCACCAGAGAATCTACATAGGGATTCAGGAGACCAGGTGTCATGAGCTCTGCTCAGGGGCATCCTCTGCTTGGAACAAAACATCAGCAGCATTGCTTTATCTGAGCCACCAATGCTTGAAAGCCCTGCAAAGTTGGGCAGAGAGGGAGGAACAAGGTCTTTCCTCTGCCGAGGATCGTAGCATGGCTTCCCTGGAAGAGGGTGAAGGCTGGCGATGGCAGTGAGGTCCCATGATGGCAACGAGGTCCCATCCTTGACAACATCACAGAGGTACCATATTCTTCAGGGACGAGCAGCGTTATAGCTCCTCATTGCACGAGTTGTTGTTATCTTATAGTTTTCATCCCCCGGGGGAGCCACGGGCTGGGACTTCAGCATGTTTATAGGCATAGGGTCTTCCCAAGCGTGCTGGAGACTCGTGGTGCCTGCGGCAGGCTGCTTCCCCACGGCCAGCTCTGCGCCGAAGCCTGGACACCTTGCTGCTTGCTCAAAGGCTGCTGGGGGCTTAAAAATCAGCCCTAATTACAAACAATAATAACAAAAAAACCCAGCTTAAGATATCTGCAACAGAGAAACCCTGGGGCTCCTCTTTCTGATTTTCAGGGGTTGTATTTTCAAGTTCTGCATGATCAAAAAAGACATAACTGGCTTTTTTTTTTTCCAGGGGTAAGGGTGTTTTTTGGTAGCTCAGAAGCTAAAGCTCCCATATAACTGCAGCTTCTCAAAAAGATGCCTTGTGAGAACACGTGGAAAGCCTGGGATGCTGTGCTGGTGGGCAAGGGGTGGTCAGGGATGTGCTGTGCTGGATGCTGATGGGTTAGACGTGGCAGTCGGCCCTTTTTGGCAGCCTTTCTGCTCCGCACAGCCCCGCTGTGCTCAGAGCATCAAGGACAGCTGATGGAACATCTAGACCCAAGGACATTTGAATGAAGGGGGACCCAAAATAGCCTGAGACATGAGAAGGGTTGAGGACGAAAAAAAAAAAAAACCCACCCCGTAATAACTTCTCCAGAAATGCTATATATAGACTAATTCAGCGACTTCTGGAAAGAAAGAGCTGTGAAATCCAAATGGCAGCTCTGCCTCGCCGTCCTGAGCGCAGGGAACCGAGCCGGCTCTCAGATGCCGCCCTGAACGGGGCAAGCTGGGGGTGTGAGGGGGGCAGGCAGGCAGACTGATGTTTGCCCCTGAGAGCATCCCCATGCCCTTGCTGGGGTTGTGCCACGTCTGCAGTTACGGAGGGGAGTGGGGAAGCAAAACCCAGACCTCCCTGAAGTGGGAAGAGGGAGAAGCAAGCCTTGCTCCTGGTTGCATAAATTAGATTTAATTTCACGTGCTCCCTTGGGACTCGCAAAGCAGAAACTGGGTTTTTTCTCCCCTTTTCTCTTTCTTGCCCCATCCCCTCTGCAATCATTTGAATTTTCCACTTTGAACTTCATAGGTAGTCTTCTTTTCCCTACGCCTTTCTTGATGTGCTGGCATTTGGTGTTTGCTTCCCATCTTACCCTCTCCAGCCGTGGGTTTGGAAAGGAAAGCTCACCCCGCCGGCTGCCTCCGCCCCGTGCATGCTCACCCCGCGCTGTCCCTCTCTCCACAGGTTATCCTGAAGGACCTGGAAGTGCTGGCTGAGATTGCTTCTTCCCCAGCGGGACAGACAGAGGGTCACGGTCCTTCCGACAGCTCCGATGCGCGACCTGGCCCGGTGGAGCTTCACATCCCGGCCAGGGCCAGCCAGCTGAGCTCCTCCGGTAAGTGCCACAGCTCCATGCCTCCCCGCTCCCTGGTCTCACTTGACGCTTGGTGGCACCTGTCAGATTTGCTCGGGCAGAAGGAGAATCCTTTCTTACAGTAATAAATCAATGTATTCATCCCCACCCGGCATCGCTTGGGGGATCGAATGTGCCACTGCCATGGTGCGGACCAAGGCTCTGCTTTTATTTTTATTGCTCTTCCCTCTAGCTTATGTTTTGGGGATTTAGGACTCTGTTTAGCAGCAGGATGCTGCAGAGGCCAGTGTGGAGGGAGGTCATTATTGTCCTGTTTTTCACAGGACCATGGGTGCCAGCCTCTTCTCCCCCTGTAAAAGTTCTCAGAGCCTCTAAAAGCAGCTCAGGACGGGATGCTGGCTGCAAGGCCAGTTGTCGAAAACATAGATGGATCTGCAGAGGGTTCAGTCTGTGCACATGTTGCCTGTTCAAGGCTGCCCACATTGACTAGGGACTGCTACGGTGCTCTGAGTGTTGGGTAGGACCTCAGAAGAGAGATGAAGAAGGACAATCCTATTTTCTGGGGACTTGGGGCGTAAAAAAAAGCCTTTCATTAATCATCCTGGCACATCAGGAAGTTTTTTCCACCTTCCCTTGTCTGTGGCTCATCCTTTGCAGTTGCTTGGCTGCCCCTTCTCCTCTGCTGCCGCTATTTAAGGGCCTCCCTGTTGTACTCCCCAGGCCAGGTCGTTCCTGCCAAAAGCACGTTTCACAGCAGCTTTGGATTGCAACCCGAGCGCGGGGCCAAGGCTGCCTCTCCCTGCGCAGGGTGCAGCCACGGGGCCTTGCAAAATCACCGTCGGAGAGGGAGGCTTCGCTTTCCGTTCCCCGGGCTTTGTGTTCTCCGAAGATCCCAGATCACTCGCCCCTCCCTGGGCTTAGAAATGCCCGCACCACCACCTGGCTCAGGTTTTGGGTTGTTTGGGGGGGGGGTTTTTTGCAGATATACCCGTTTCACGCTGGCAGCTATAGCCAGGCTCTGTGATGGAGGGGCCGGGGCTGCAACGCTGGCGACCTCCCCAAGCCCTCCGCAAGTCTCATCCATCCTGCCGGTGTCAGAAGTGAGACCGCCTGGGTGGAGCAGCTCCTGCGGCGCTGGCCAAGCAGCTGAGGAGCTGCAGTTCAGCTCTCGCTGATGGTTGTCTGAGGTTTCCTTCCTTGTGGATGGTCTAAAAATAGCAGGCTGGATGGCGTGGATCCTAACGGCTGCTGTGGCCCCTGTTAGCTATCTGGAAGAGTAACTTGGCTTCGCTTATTCGAGTGTAACCTTTGTCTGGCTCTCCCTGCGTTGAGTAGATCTGTTGGAGCCGGAGCTCCTGTTGCCGCAGCGCGGGGCAGCGTTCTCCCACACAGGTCCTAACGGGCTCTGGCTTCCTCCACTACTTCTGTCTTCCTTGCAATGCACCAGAAAGTGGTTTCTTTGGAAATTTATGTGGTGCTGAGCTTTGCAGGGTCTTTGGCTTTCACCCAAAGGAAGACGTTTCTGGGGGAGGGGAAAAGGAGATGGTTCACTGGCCTCGGAGATTTAGCGTGGGGGGACGTGGCCCTGGTCCCGTCTGGCTCTGACCACCCAGGGCTGAGAGTGGATCGGCTGCTGGGCTCCGGCTCCTGCGGGAATGAGGGGTCACAGCTGGACCAGGACCCTCCTGGATTACGCCTGGAAAAGCAGAGGCTCTTGGAAAACACTCTTTTTGTTGGAGGGTTGTTTGGGGGGGGCTTTTCTTGGAGTGGGAGGGTGGCTAGTAGAAATCCCTACGTCTGCGTGGCTCTGGGGTAGTGATGTATGGTGAGAGCGAGTGAACCCAAAATGTGCCCTGTGGGCTGATATGTTTGTGAGTACAGCCCTTCCCAGACAAAAGTCATGAGGTACTGGCACTGAAGAGAGTGTACCCCGTCTGTCGTCACTGGTTTTGTACTGGTATGTGTGGGAGAGTTCCCCAAGCACACCTCCCCGGTTAGCACACCCTGGCTCGGACAACGCTTTCTCAGTGGTAGGATGCCATTGCACAGTTGGAGGGGAGGCTGCAGGGTGCCAGTGCTTCTCCCCGAGGTTAAATCACTCCATTCCCTTCATCACACTTTAGACCGAGATGCCATCGGAGCTGGCAGTGGGAGGGGAGCTGTGCCGGCTGAGCCACCTCAGGTTCACTCCTCTTCTACTTCTAAGGCCCATCTGAGCGTGCAGTTGGTGGTCTTGCAGGTAAATGAGCGTGGGCACCCTTAAAACCCTTGAGCTCACAGCAGGTTTCCATGCTGCGCTCTCCATCCCGGTGCTCCAGGCTTTGCCACCCAAGCGGCAAGGGCAGGAGGGGAGGCGGAAGGGGCCGGTGCCCCCATGGTCTTCCCCCCCACTTCCTCTCGCTCCCTTTCTTCCCTCGGGATGTGTTTATGCAGTTGTTTCCCTGCCATTGAGTTCGGTTTCCTTCAGATGCTGGTTGATTAGTCAGGAAAGCCGTGTCCCACTTCCGCAGCCCGTTCCCAGCTCCAGTTTTTATTTAGCTGCTTTGTTCTCCCGTTACGTAAGGTCAGCTGCCCTCGACGCCTTCTCCAAACACAATGAGTCGGGGCCAGCCCAGCCCAGCGCCGCCTGGGAGACCCGACATCTTTCCTCCCGACCTGCTCCGGCTGCCCTGGGAGAGGGTGGCTGGGTGCTGACCTCAGCTGACTTAACGTGGTCCATGAGCCTGTCCTTGGTTATCTTCTGGTCACTTTTCAGGGACAAGGTCTGCAGGGCTGTGCCCAAGATCTTGGGGTGGCGGTGCAAATACCTATCTGGTTTGTACGTTGGGAATCCAGCCGACTGCTTTATGTTGGGAGTGTTTTGCCAACCATGTAGTAGCAGATGACCCAAGAGTGGTTGTCACCAAGACCAGCAGAACGAGGGAGGGGATTCTGCCCCTCTGCCCCGCTCGGGTGAGACCCCCCTGCAGCGCCGCGTCCAGCTCTGGAGCCCCCAGCACAGACAGGACATGGACCTGCTGGAGCGGGGCCAGAGGAGGCCACGGAGGTGATCAGGGGCTGGAGCACCTCTGCTGTGGAGACAGGCTGAGAGAGCTGGGGGTGTTCAGCCTGGAGAAGAGAAGGCTGCGGGGAGACCTTATTGCAGCCTTCCAGTGCTTAAAGGGGGGCTGTAGGAAGGATGGGGACAGACTTTTTAGCAGGGCCTGTAGCGACAGGACAAGGGTAACGGTTTTAAACTAAAAAAGGGCAGATTCAGACTAGATATGAGGGTGGTGAGACACTGGCCCAGGTTGCCCAGAGAGGTGGTGGATACCCCATCCCTGGAGACATCCCAGGTCAGGCTGGACGGGGCTCTGAGCAACCTGCTCTGGTTGGGGCTGTCCCTGCTCACTGCAGGGGGTTGGACTAGGTGGCCTTTGAACCCAGACTATTCTACGATTGCATAGGTGCAAGCCCTCCAGCCTAGTCTCCAGCTCCACTCTGTGTGGGAGGAGAAAGCCCCCTCCAAAAGGATGCCAATACCATCTGCTGCCTCACAGAGCGTAGCTCTTGCACACATCTCTTCCTTCCTTTCTCCGCAGCTTTGCAAGGAGAAGCAGTTACGACCCTTTGTTTCACAGGAGGCACTTTCCTCCGACTCAGTCCGGTCTCTCCTGCCCGGCTTCCTGCTGGAGGTCATGGGGATGGTGGCATACCCTCTGAGCACCTCACGCGATAGGATGTTTACTGGGAGGCTGACTTCTTATGTGGGTGTGCTAACACGCCCTAGGTCATTGGTTTCCACTGGCAGTCCATGGATATCCTAGGAGTCAGTGGATTACTCCGAAGGAGGCTGCTAAATGTCCCTGAGAAACATAGTCTGTTGAGTTCAGACCTGCTGTATCCCCACTGGAGAACGTGCAGCCCTCCAGAGCCTGGACCGAACTTGAGATGTCCCGTGATACAGGTTTCCTATCGATATCTTTTTGAGGGATTTTGTTCTCAGGGAGCCAAACCACTCCCTCTGCGTTGTCTGTCCCTTCATTTGTGTGATCACAGATCTGCAGAGATGGCAGTGTCTGACAAGGTCCTACCTCCAGATGGTCTGGAAAACGTTAGGGCGGCCTCTGAAAACACCAGGCAAGAGTCTGTAGGGTGCAGGGGGTCCATGAAAGGTAGGAATGAAAGGCTGGGCTGTTGTCAGATGGCTCATATTTGCTAAACTGACAAGGATAAAAGGGAACCCCCTCCATACTCATCCTCTCCACAGAAGGCAAGGAGACAGCTGACGTTGTACAATGACTGCTTGCTCTCAGAGGAGCCCGTTTCCAACAGCTTTCACAGGATCAGGGCTGTGACAGCAGGGAGCAGAGGAGCTAAGCAAGCAGGAGAGGAGATACCTGTTGCTCCTGAGCGCTCTGAGCTCAGCGCCCTGGTTCCTGATGGTTGGTGGCTCGGCCGCCTCCTTCTGTACTCGCACGGAGCTGTGCAAGAGGGCTGACTTTCAGAAACACTCTTCCGCCTCTTAGAGAGGCGGGGAATTAGAAGAAAAGGGTGATTTGGATTTTTTGCCTGGATGCTCTGCAAAGGCAGTGCTGGGATGCCGTGGAAAACCCCAGGAGAGACCATCCAGACTGTAGCTGTAATTCACCTGGCGTGCTTTCAGGTTTAGATCCCTCCTGACAGGGTTACAGCACATGGCTGGCCGGAAAGCTTGGGAATTCCCAAATAAAAGCCAGACTTACTGGCTGACGTAGGAGAAGTCCATGGTGTAGATAAGATCACTCCTAGCCAAACACCCCTGTGTAGTTACATTGCTGGGCTGCCTCGGTTTCCCCAAGATGGTGTGAGGAATATTGATGCAGAAATGGCCTTGGCAAAGCCCTCAGCCTGCTCTAAACTCACCACCAAGCTTAACCGCTCCTGGTTTTGTAGCTCTGCTGGGTATTTTCTTCTCCTGTTTGTTGTCTGAGCTACACCCCTGCTGCATTTTTGCTTACTGATTTATGTTAGCAAAGAAAAACAAGCTAGTAGAGGACTCCCATCCTTCCTGGGAAACCCATTGGCACTATCATTGCCAGCTGCTGCCTTCCTCCAAGGCGGGCACAAGCACAGACCCTGCGTGGGAGTTGGGGGATCCAGAGGATCAGTGCAGCAAAAGCCTCATCTGGCATCAAAATACGTACCCTGGCCCATCTGGGGACCCCCTTTCTGGAGAGATGCTGAAGTCTTGGGAATTGCAAACCCACAGCTCTTTAGCCAGGTAGGAAGGGGAGAAGCAGCCGTGTGCCTGAGCAGCCCTGCAAGAGCTCCTCAATCCATAATTTCAGTGGTTTTATTATTTCCTCAGCAGCATCCTGTGCTCTGGAGAGGGGAGAGCAGTGGTTTTGCAGAGCCCAGCTGAGCTGCCGACACGTTTGCATCTGTTTCCAACTACACCCTGTGCCGGGGTTTTTTTCGGGGGGGGGGGGGGGAGGATTTGCCTTTTTTACGGCTCTATTTTTATCCCACTTCGCGAGGCTTTGCTGCCCTGTGTTTGCAAAAGCTAAAATTCAAAACATCCTGGGGAAGGCTGCCGGGGGGGAGACACTGCGCAGATTCCCACGTCGCCGCCCGGGGTTTTGCCGAGCACCATCTGGCAGCGCCGGCTCCCATGCCGCCGGCGCTCAAGCTGAGCCCCCACACAGGTTGAAGGCTCACGGACCAGCTCCGGCTGCCGCCGGGTTTATCCCGACTGCTCCCAGAGGAGCCGAGGGAGATCCTTCTCCAGTCCGAGCTGGAAACATGATGCCCCAGGGAAGGCGCTCGGGTAGGAAGGATGCTCGGCCCCGCCAGCTCTTAGCTCGCCCTCCCTATATCCGAGCTGAAATTGCTTCAATTAGGGATTGCGGTAAATCATTTTAGCTAAACCTCCACAAATGCCCTTGTGGATACTCTTTAAACAGCTTACCCAGCTTTAGCTCGCATTGGAAAGGAATCAATTCTGGTCCAATCTTATTTAAATTTGGTTTAAATGGAGTTAAGCAAGTCTGCACCGGTTTTAATTAAGACCAGTTTGAAACCAATTATGGTAAATTAGTGGAAGTTGCATTTATGCCAGGGTGAAGTTCGGCACTTTGTGGCCGAGGTAGGAAAAGCCAAGTTCGTGTCGGAGTCTGCCAGGCCCCCCCAGAGCAATTTGGGGACACCTTGGCCGCTGTAGGTCTCGAGACGGCTCAGCCCATCAAGCAGCCAGACAGCCCGAATGTTCCAGGCTGCTATACAATATATATTTATAAGGGCCTTAATATAGATCCCTAATTGCCTGTCTCGGTTGATTTATAGCGTGGCCACGAGAGCAATGGGCATGGCACGAACTGCCGGTGAGCGCTTGGGGTTTCAGCAGGCGTTTGCTGCGCTCCGCTTGAGCTAGCACCCATGGGTGGGGGGGACAGATGCTGGCGCTGGCTTAGGTGGTGCAAGAAGCCCACTCGTGTCCCTGGGTCTACCCCAGGCTGTGAAGCTTACCTCGGGAAAGGATTTGGTAGCCCAGCGTCCCGGGATGCAGGAGGATGCTGTAGTCATTGAGAAGGGTCCGGGCTCATTTCGGCCACGGAGCTGCAATTACCACCTGCCTTTCGCAGGCTGTTTCTACCAACTCTTGTTTCACTGCTCTGATGTTCCCATGAGCCCAGAATTCCCATTTGTTCCTATTATAGCTGATATCTGGGCTGAGTTTCATCATTCCTCTGAGCAGGGATCTTTCTTCTTCCAGCTCCCTCCTCCATGCCAGATAAAAAAAAAAAAAGGCAGCAGAGCCGTGACGTGCCACCAGCCCCGCTCCGGGTACGTTAACAGCCGATCTGGCAGGTTACGGATCTGCAAAGTCTCGCTTCAAGGGAAGGGGGAGAGGTGCAAGCTTCAATTAATTAAGCTTCAGTTTTCATAACACTTCTCTCTGCTTGTCTCTCGTGCTTCGTAGAAACACTTCACAAGCTGCTCCTACGGTTCTGCCGAGCCGAGGATGCCGTTGCGCTGAGCCGTAACCCACTGGGCGACAAGCTGAGCTCCGGGCTACGCTGGGAAGGGTTACATGATGGCAAACAAGGTGCCAGCCGCTTCCTAGACATCCTGTGAACGCAGAGCAAATGGGAAGTTTGGAGGATGGCGAGGTTTTGCAAGAGAAATGTTTTGCCTGCTTGGAAGAAGTAGTGCCCTTTTAAACCCCAGCTGAAATTTGGTTGAGCCTTTTGCAGCCTGGGAGACTCCTACATGCTGGTTTCTCACTCCCGGCGTTACCCCTGGAGAGCACTGGCAAGGCCGCTCCAGCACCGCGCGCTGTGGTGGAAACCTTCCTTAGGGACACGCAGTCGTAGCTGCTGGGTGGGCAAGGGATGGAGAAGTGATCCCTTTCTGAGTTTGGGCTCGATGCTCCCAGAGGTGAAGGATGATGGAGTTCCCTGGGGGGTGCAGAGCATCACATCACACTTTCCTCTCCTAAAAAACAGGGCTAAGACTTGTTCTTGCTGTCTGTGTCCCGATCCCTCCTTGCTCCCAGCTCCCTGACCCTCTGCTTGGCTTCTTCTGGGCTGAGCAGGAGGGTCAGAGGTTCGGGAGCGAGTCGAAGGAAGAAGACGGCAGGGCTGGAGGCTGGAGGCTGATCATCCTGCACGTTGCAGCTGCAATCTGATCTCGGAAGCGATTCTGGCTTTTGGACACCCAGCTGACCCAGCGGGTCCTTCCGAGTCTCCAGTCTGAGATGCGGGAGATGCTGCAGCACCTCAGGAGCACAGCTCTGAGGGTGCCTCTGCCCGGTCTGCCTTGCGCCAGCATCCCCAGCCACACGGCTTCTGGGCTTTGTCCCGTGCACGTCACTGCTGGCACCACAGCAGCAGGAGCTGGACCTTTCAGGGAGCAGAAAAGTTGCTGCCTCCTCTTGTTTCTCCCTTGGGATGTGTTTTAGGATGTGTAATGGTTTGGGCTGTCACTGAAAGGCATACGAAAGGTACAAAGCTGGCTTTGCCGTGTGGAGGGAGCGATGGCAGAGCCGCTGCAGAGCCTGTGCTCCTCCTGAGAGAGACCAGCCCCGGCAGCAGTGCCATCCTTGACGCTGTGGGGGTCAGAGACACAATTTTTGGGGTCTTGAGGAGGGGGAGACTTCAAAATCAGACCCCCTGGACAAGCTACAACGTTGGGGCGTTGGGGACGAAGGTGTGATGTCCTGCCTGCTGCTTGTTCTTGGGTTGCAGCGCAGCTCTGGTTTGGATGCCTCAGCGCTGCTGACAAAACAGACAAAAAATATCGCTTTTGCAGCTTTGAAAGACGGCTTCCATCTGCTCTTCACCTCCCCTCCCCGCCCTCAGCACCAGAAAGAAAACCAGCCCGTGCTTTTGAGGCTCTGCCCACGGTAGAGGCTGGGGGATGCGAGGCTGAGCTGTGGGCAGGCATGGTGGGAAAGCAGAGCTGCTCCACGTCGCCTCGTCGGGACCCTGTCTCTTCCCAACCCGCTTTTGAGCAGTGCTGAGCAGCTGTAGTGACGACATGTGGGGCACGGCTGTATTTTCACGCCGGGTACTCCCTGCCTTCGAACAAACGCACCTTTGTTTTGGAGCGCATGGGCTCAGCTAGATCCTATTTTTTTTTGCCCAGATCATCTTCCCTGCAGCTGAGGGGAAACACGATGCTACAGCGAACACTTGTGCTCTGGGAGAAGCCTGCTTCAAAGCCTGGTTTGGGGTTTCGGATGCACCAAGGCAGGGTGAACCCATGGCTCCAGCGGGGAGGAGACGCCAGGTTCTGGTCCGGGTGACCTCATATTTTATTTTCCTTTTCCTTTGGCTGTGTATGTTCTCTTGGATGCTAAATCCAAGCCCAGGGAAGCTGCCCTGGCTGAGCCCATGTCTGCGTCTCTGTGTATCACTGGGACAGGCAGGATGGAAAACAGCCCAGTGGCTTTTCCATTAGCTTTCCTGGGCTTTGGCAGCTTGATTGCATCTTTAATTGGCTGCTCCATGCTCTGCTGAGTCTGGGTAGAAGCAGACAACGTACATAAATCATACTCTTCAGGTTTCCTTCAGCGATCTGATGGAAATACTGGCTGTTCTTGGGATGGGGGGAATAACCCCCGGGGCACTCGTGTGTGCCGGCTTGCCTCCTTACCACAGTTAGACACGGTCTTTCTAGAGGAGAAGTTAAGGGAGAGAGCTCTCCTTGTTGCAAACTCGTCTTCAAAACCCTCTCTTCAAACATTTGTTTTGAGCACCGTCCTGCTAAACAAACCATCTCCCCTGTGGTTTCACTGTGGGAAAAGCAATCTTTACCTGCCAGCTCCCTGCGCTTGTGGGTTTGAAGGGATATTTTTTCTAACGCTCTCTGCGTACCCTGAGCGGGAGATGCCCCTTTGCTAGCCCTCCATGGCTACCCACCCTGCAAATAGTCTCGGACCGAGTTAGCACATCTTACCAAGTGGGTGCCTTGCAGCAGCGAGGGCCGCCCGCGGCAGCAGCCCCGGCTCCCTGCCTGCACGTTACAACCTGCAGCACTGTTTGCTGTTACATGAGCAATAGGAGCCTCAACGAGCCCGAATTTATGGCCCTGAGAGGTGCAGAGGGGGATGCTGGCCACTTGGCAGCGGCTGTGAGCAGAGGTTTGCCAGCTCTGGGTGCCCTGCATGGCAGGAGGGTGCAAAGCATCCCTTCACTGTACTGCTAGAAATCCTCTGGCCCCAGGCAAAGTGCCCAAGGAGAAAACATGTAAGAGCCTTGCATCCTGGAAATGCATTGGGTCTGGGTGTGTCGGAGCACGTCTGGGCTCTCCTGAGCACACCGTCTCTCCTTGCCATCTCTCCTCTGCTTTCACACCCTCACCCTTCCCTCCGGCCGGGGCACTCCCCACACCCTCCTTGCTGAGAGTCCAGACACTCTCATTACCTGTAATTTTCTGCCTTTGAGACTTATAAACATGATCAGTGATAGCTGCTGCCTCGAAATGATACCTTGTTTGCCTCTGGGCAGAAACCACGGCTGCTGCAGAAGCAGCGAGCGGGTTTGTGCCCCAACCCAGCAGGCACTCCAGGAGTAGGGATGCTCCTTCATGCCAGTCTCCCTTCCCCAACCTTCAGCTGCTTTTGTTACAAAGGGGGTTTGCAAACAGAGAACAAAGAAAAAAAAAACGCGGTTTGGTACAGTCTCTGAGCCTGGCGCTCTGCTGTGGTTTGACCAGTATTTTATGCCAGCCCCGGGGTGCGTTGTATGTGACACTGTTGCACCGAGTGGTCCCTGCTCAGGGGAAATCACGTCACCAAGCGTAAACCAGTGGCCGTGCCGTGACCCAGGGCTGAACGCGTGTGCCTGCCGCTACGTGCATGCTGGGCTCGGGGCAGCTGTGGCATGTGGGGCTGGATTAAAGGCTCTTCAACTCACCAGCAATCTCGTTTTTGGGATAAGCGTACATGCCGTATCCGAGGAGACAGGATCGCCTATTGATCTAGAGCCTCGGCACCCTTCTACTATCAGCTACTGAAGCTGAATGGTTCTGGGAGGATCTCCCAAAAAGCCCGTTTCATCCCCACGTGCTACTTCAGGGGCTGGGACCACCACAAGATGCTTTCCCCTGGGGTGGAGAGAGCTGCGGCAGGGCTGGCTCTGCTTCGACCGAGCAGATACGGTTATACGAGGCTTGGAAATCTTCTTTTCGTGCCCCAGCCCTCCTCTGCCAAGTGCTGTGACTGTATTTTGGGTGTCTGCTCTCTGATTGAGACTGCTTTGGCAAGAGGGCCCTGGCTGCTCTAATTTGCTCTCCCCTTTCCCTGCCTCCCCAGGTACAAAAAGCTTGGAGTGCTCGCCTTCCACCCCCACCATGAACTCCTACTTCTACAAGTTCATGATCAACCTGCTCAAGCGCTTCAGCAGCGAACGGAAACTCCTGGAGACCAGAGGAGCCTTCATCATCAGGTCAGAGCACCCCACCAGCCTCACCGAAGCCCCTGAGCACCCCCCGGGCAGGGTGGGCTGGGATGATGGGGTCAAGCAGCCCGAGCACCGAGCTCCCTTGGAGCCAAAAGCATTTCTACAAGCTTCCCTCACTCGCCAGGAGACCGTTTTAGAGCAAACAGGACTTGCCTTTCACATGTCGAGGCACCATATTTCTCGCTCCCATCCCCAGAGGCAAAGTAGCTCCTTATTAAATAGCATTGTCAGAGCCCGTTTCGTTAAGAAACAACTAGACCAGCTGGAGCATGAAGACAGGCTTGGGCTCAGGGTGCCAAGTCGAGTGAATCCCTCCACTGGCTCAGCGTGATGCTCACCCAGCAAAAGCCTCGTCCTCTAAAGCCGTGTGTTTCAATGCTCAGTTGGTAGGTTTTGCCTTGGCTTTTTAAGGAGCTGCAGTGGAGGCTGGAAAGCCAAGCGTCGTGGCAGCTGGCAGGGCATCATCTTTAATGCAATGAAATCTGGGGCAAGGGACACCAATTCGCTGGGAAATAATGAGCTTAACGGTTGAGACGAGGTAGAGAAACTGATGAGGAGGTTGGTGGGAGGAGGGGGTAGGACCCTGGGGTTTCCTCCCTTGCTTTCAGGGATGTGGCATCAAAATTAACGTGGGAAGAGCATGAAACCCAAGCCGTGCTCCCACAGGAGAAGAGAGCTGCCTCTCCAAAAGAGATGGGGTACGCGAGGTACGGATGGGGCGTCCCATCACTATGATGAGAAAATAAAGCATACAGAGCTCTCAAAATCTGCTAAGCCGAGCTGGGCGTTGAGTTGTACCTGCTTGGGCAGCAGTTTGTGCCCAAGTCTTCGGGCAGCCCGAGACTGTGCCAAAAAGTTGCTGCTGCGTTCATCCCGTGAGCTGTGAATGTCGAGGCGAAGCGTGGCAGGTTGCAAAAATGGGATGAAACATGGGCAGGGCAGGGTTGGAGCCAGTGTTTGGGCTGCAGTGCAAGGATTTCAGAGGTTTCCCCGACTTGCGTTAAATTTTAATGTAATACATTTCATTTCCCCCCCAAAAAATCTAGCTGAGCATATGTTTTCTTGCTTCTGGTAGAAGTCTGGAAATGATGGGTTTAATTATATGGGGATCTAAGAATAAGACAGAAAATATCCCTCCCACTCATAGCATCCCCTCTCTTCTCCTCGGCCTGCACAGCCCCTGGTTTGAGCCGCCCTTGGCAGGGGAAGCAGCCCTACTCCTCGGTAGGGGAGCAGGGCAGTTAGAGCAGTAGTGAGCCTGGGCAGGGTCCCATTTACAAGCTCTCCCGTATCACGGCCACCTCAAGTTTTTCCCTCCGGCTCTGGCAGGATGAGCCTTGGCTGGCGGAGCCGGCTTTCCCAGCAGCCAGCCGGCAGTGCGGTGGGACCGGCTCGCGGCAGCTCAGCAAGCCAGGGCTTTTTACGGTGACTCATGCCCCAAAAAATCTGGTAAAGCCAAAAAAAAAATAAATATATATATGACTGTCCTTTGTCAAGTCACGTTGTGGCTCACGTGGGGTAGATGCAGGTCTGGAGCCAAACTGGTGGTTCTGGGAGGGGTGAGGCATGCCCTCAGGTACTAGTGATTAACTCTGAAACCTACTGATGGCAGTTGAAGTGCTGGTGTTAGCTACATGTCTCTGCTGCCTCCAGAAAAAGCAAGATGGGAATAGAGGAGGAAAGCTTTTACAGGACTCTCTGGAAAAGATTGATCTCTCGCCGGAGAGACCCAGTGAACGTGGGAGCCCCGTGGTGCTATTTTTAGCCACTTTTCAAATTGAAGCCGTATGTGCGTTCCCACGTTACATCCCTCCCCTGTCCACAAGCCAGCTCAGCTGTTTCTCACAGCAGGGTGAGAAGCCAGCCTCGTGTTTGACTTGGGACATGCCGGTGATGTTTCATCCTGGGCTGGAGCGCACAAGGGGGATGCTTGAGAGACCAGGCCGGTGTGTGTTAAAGCGCGGTCCTCCCCCACCGCTGGCACAAGCCCTTTGCTCCCTTTGTCCCCATCATCTCCCCCTCCCCTCCGGGACCACCACTGCCCTTTCTGTGGCTGGCCGGCCCACGAATGGCAAAGCAGGGAAGGAAAATAGGCCTGTTAAGTTTAGGCAATGATTTCCAGCTGAAGGATGGGTGCTCAGGGGAAAGGGAGATGGGGGACAGGGTTTTTATTAAAGCACAGCGCAGCAGTTTTCCCCGTCACGTTGCCAGTGGGCAAGTTCAAAGGTCCGTGAGGTCGGGCGGAAGGTCTACGGTTAAAGGTAGTTTATTTTGTAACACAGATCAGGCTTGTTCATGCCCAGCTGCTGACTCTGAAAGGACTTTAGTCTCTCTCTCAATACATCCTCGGAGTCAAGGGTTACGGTACGTTGTGTGCTTGAGGACGGGAGTGCGGTTTGAGCGGCGATCTCTGCAGGAGCCTGTGGAGGTGGGAAGGTCTCTTGCTCTGCAGGGACATGTGGTCCCCAAGACGTGCAGAGCTGTGCTGGTGCCTGCTCGCCGTTGGGAGATGGGTGGGAGAAGCACCCAGAGCCCTCGCGGACAGAGGTGGGGGCTGTGATGGGTGGTCTCGCCATCAGTGAGCCCGGTCCCAAGCTGGGTATCTTGAGATGGTTTGCCAGAGAAGACAGGGTGGAGCTAAATGGAAACACAAACTGCCTTTAAAGTAACGGGCAAACAGCTCCAAAAGCTTCCGTCCTTCATAAGGAAGAGCCCAGATAATTTCTTCTCCCTTGCCTGGGACCACGGGGCGGGGGTTAACCCAGCACTGGCACGTGGTCCATCTGCCAGTGCTACTGGTGCATCCTAGAGGTGCCCTTGGAGGTGCCCTTCTTGATCTGCCACCTTCCCCAGTGGGATCCAGCACGGCATCACCAAATCAAACCATGGTGTGATGCCTCTTCCGTGCCACCACCCAAGGGGTCCTCACGGAGGGAGAGCCTACAGCCATGGCGGAGCTCACGCGCTGGGCTGAGCCCCGGCAGGAGGAGAAGGCAAGGAAAGCATCCAGGGAAAGGCGCTTCAAGGCTATTCAAAGCTGCTTAGATGCCTCATGAACACCTGGGAGAGGGACCCTCCTTGTGAAGGGATGTGCCGAGGGAGCTCCAGTGGTCCGAATTACCCAGGGTCCTCCGGAGCAAACCGGGATGATCACCCGACGAGCCCATCACCGTCTCCTGGGGGCAAAAGCCATCTCACGCTTTCCACCCCTCTCCCCTTGAGGAACCGGAGAGGTGGCAAACCTGCTCCCATGGTCTCTTCCAAGGATTTTTTTGGCTTGACACCAGTTTCCTGCATCGCAGCAGATGAGAGTTTCCTTTGGGGGTTGGTCTCGCTCACTGTCGCTTGTGACTTTTTTTAGGCTGGAAGCCAGTAAAGTTATTCCACCTTCGAAACTCAGGATTCAAAGCGCTGCCTTCTCCTTTCGAGCCAGGCGTGTTTGCACTCAAAGGGGGCTCCCAAAGGGTTCCGGAGGCAGGAGCATCAGCCGTTGCTCAGTGTTACCTCTCACCTTGATGAGCAGACCCAAGACCTTCCAGCCTTCTCGCTAATTGGGAGCTATCTGCCCTAGCTGGCACGTGGCCGTCCTGGACTCAGCAGAGCACTTAAGCAAGAAGCAAATATTCACATTCAGCTGCTGGCCTCCTGACGATGGCTTGGCGCACAGAAAAATGCGGAGGAGCTTCCAAAGCATCACATGGCTCCTTGGAGCGGCACAGCCATCCTCTGGGCAAGGACCCTGTAGAGGGAAAGCTGCTTGGCCGGTCAGGAGGCAGGCAGTGGAGCGGCACCGAGCATTTCAGCCCTCACCAAAGTTTACAGGCTGGATTTAATGCTTGCTTGTTGGTACCAGCGCTGTGGGATGGGGTGGTTAGGTGAAAGGCTAAGCCCTACCCCACGGACCTCAGTGTTGCTGCTCAGAGCAGTTTGAGGATAGCGCTAGCTGCCTGAGCAACTTGCTGCCCTTGGAAGGAGCCATCGTCTCCCTGCTGGTCCCTCCCCAGGGCCAGTTGTGCAGCCCCTGTGCTGTCCCGGGGGTGTCTGAGCTCCGGGAGCCAGTTTAGCTCGCTAAGCCGAGCCTAGCACCAAAGCAGCTGGCTTTTTGCTGCTCTCTGAGATAGAGCAGCTCAGGGATTCATGGCTGATGATCCTTGCCAGGACAGCAAACGAACCCTCCGGGCTACAGGATGTGCTCGAGTGGCTGGAGACGGCCCTGTACGCGTTGTGTGCAGAAGCTTTGAAGTGCAGGGCTTAACTTTTAAGCCTGGAGAGGCCATTTTCTCGCCGAGCAGTGGCACCCTGGGGCACGAGAGGACGCCTGAGTCAGCACTTTGCTCCCCAGGCAGGGGCCTGTGCGCAGGGGTTGTCTCAGCTTGTTTTATAGAGCCGTTAAATAAAACTCCCCACTGCCTAGCACCTTCTCATGGGGCGTTTTCTGAGGTTAAGCTGTGTGGAAGAGGCCCTGGGGCGACTTTTCAGCCACATCCCATGTGATGCACGAGGCAGGGCTTGGCCATTTGACCGGGGATGGTCCTTGGCTTTTTGGGGGATGCTTGAACCCCGTGGGGGGGTGGCCAGGAGGGTGGGCTGGTTCTCCACCCATTCTGGAAGCCGTAGGCTGGAGCAGATAAAGTTATTCAGCCAATGCTGAATGGCATTAGCCGGAGAGCTGGAAAATCCCAAGTCTCGTGATGGGGCCGCGGGTTTATGGCTCCTGCAGATGGGAACGGTTCACCTGGCTGGAAATCCTGCCTTTTCCTTGAAGTCTCAAAGTCCTGCCAGGACGAAGTCAGTGGGGAGCTGGATAGTGAGGAGGGCAGAGCTGGGGACAAACTTTGCATGCATGAAGGGCTTTATGGTGATGCCCTTGGCATGGGGCTGGGGTGGCCGGTCCCCTCTTTTTAGGCAGAGAGGGGATTTTTCTGCCTCTGAGAGAGGCTGGGGCTGACGGTGCAACACCCCTTTCTCCCCAGAAAGTAGGGGGGAAAAAAAGCAAAGTGGGTTTGAACCTGCTAACGAGGATGGAGGAGCGGAGAGACGGAGGAGAGGAGGGCCGGTATGTCCTGCAGAGCACAGACATCCGATGCTCTTGGCAGGCAGGCAGTGAGGAGCATGCTAAATTGCTTTTTGCTTGGCCTGCCTTAGCATTCCCAGGGCCGTGCTCTACGCCTGGAAGGGGGTGGGAGGGAAAGGGCGGCCTGCCAGCATCCCAGTGGGGAGGGCTCTGGGAAGGGAGTGGGATGGGGGGTTTAGCCACGGGCTCAGATAATGAGGGATACACTGGAGGTCCTGTATGGAGCTGGTGGGTGTCTGCTTTGGTGGTAAGGGGATGCTGAAGCCCCAGGATGCCACCATCCTGCAGTGATTCACTGTCCCCCAGCCCCATCCTTAACCTCATCTTTTCCTCCTGCTTCCCTGTCCCACCTCCCAGCCATCACCCACCCCTTGCCGGGCGATGCTCAAGAGCTGGGGCTAACCAAAATCCTCCTCTTCTCCCAGGCCTGGATGTTCTCAGGCACCCCTGGACGCAAGGTTTGCTTGGCCAAACATCTTGATACCTCCCCATGAGCTGGACGCTCCCAGGGCTGGGATGCAGGACCCCCTCCTGCTCCTCCTTCCTTCGGGTGCGCTGATGCCACCCTGCCCCCTCCAGCTCCCAGTGCCAAACCTGCTTCCCAAAAATCCCTCCACCAGCAAGTGATTCGGGGCCGGGGCAGAGCACGTGTCGCCTCTTCCTCTCTCCCACCCTCCATGCCGCTGCATTGCAGAACAAAACTTGCGTTTGTTTTTGCGGGAACCGTTCGGCTTGTACTCAGCGAAGTGCAAAAAAAAAAAAAAAAAAAGAAAAAGGGAAAAAAAATGCAGCCCCTTTGATAAACTGTGATATGAACTCGGGTAAAATCCAAACAGCTGTGAGCGCTACAAGGGAAGCTTCTGTGTCAGGAGGCAGTGAGCCTGCGAAAATACACTGCTCTGCCTGCCAGGATGCTCGCTGGCCGCCTGCCCTTCTGCTTTAATGAACTGTGTGCACTCCACCCCCCCTCGTGCCTTGCAGAAAGGAGGAACCGGAGAAAGCTTTTTATTTATTTTTTTTCCGCCCGTTTGCAAAGCAGAAAGTGAGCCTCCCTCCTGCCCAAGGCCCCAGCCGGGTGCAGGGCTGACGGAGCAGGGCGGCGAGCTTCCCCGGCTCTGCACCAAGGTCTGCGGCTTCTCCTCGTTCATCTCCAGCTCGTTCCTCTGTGCCTCCCTTTAGCCCCTGCCTGCTCCCCAAAATCTCCTCTCCCCAGCTCCGCTTCCACCCAGCAATGGGATGGGAAACTCCGTCTCTGGAGATCCAGAGTGGCATTTTAATGGCGTGGGGACATCCAGGCTCTGCTTTTATGTGTCTCCCACTGCCCCAGCCAGGCACGGGCTCCTCTCGGGCTTTGGTGTGAATCTGGGGTGGGAGCTGGCAACCCCGCTGTACCTCTGTTTTCAGAGCTCCCAGCTCTCAGAGTGCCTATTTTATATCGTGCAACGGGCTCCGCGAGCCCAAGGGAGCATGTGCTTACTGAGGCTATGGGGCATCATGCTGGGCTCTCCGATACCCACCACAGCCTCATGGAGTGGGAGCTGGAGGTTGGAGGAAGGTGGGGGAACCCCATTTCCCCCAGGCTAGAGGTTGGATCCAGGGTTGCAATGCACTGGGAGCCACTGGGAGCATGACCTTTGCGATGGAGAAGCCGGGTTGCTCTGCCTAAGGGTGAGCCTGTTGGGGCAGCCGGAGCTGGGCCAGCCCCGTCCTGGGGCTGGATCCCCAGGGAAGGACAGGAGATGCCTCCACTGAACCATGGGGGCTGGAGGAGCCAGTCAGGGGGGACCAGCCCCTGGGAATGAGTTTGTTGTCCTACCCATCGAAGCTACTCTGGGACCAGCCATGCTCGGAGCTGCCTGGAAGGATTTGATGGGTTTTCCTGTAGAAAAATGGGAACCACATGTGAGCGGCAGCGCCGGAGTGGGCTGGGACTAATTCAGGTCAGCCAGAGGGTGGAGGGGAGGAAGGGGAAGTGTGCACAGGGGAGGAAAATCCTCCCAAAATGGCCAAGTTCCTTCAAAGGGCAGGTCCCATGGGGGGAATATTTGCTCCGTCCCAGCGCTTTCCCTGGGATCCCAGCAGGAGCACATCACCGGGGCCGGAAAAGCAGGCTGGGGAAGGGGGGGAGCCAGGAAAAGGTGGGCTGCATGGCAGGGAGAGGAGCCCGTAGCTCCCATACTTTCTAACCATCGCGTTTCCAGGAGCAGGGCTTCAGCATGAGCAGCTTCCAAGGTGTCTCCCAAATCTTCCTTGCCCGGCTGATAGAGTAAGGACCCTCATCATGGGGAGGTGACAGTGCAGACAAGGGGGATGGTTTTGGCCATTAGCTGCTAAATTAACCTGTCTGATCCTATCGGTCAGGGCTTGGAGGTTCTGGTGGTGTTTCCTTCTCTTGCTCTGCAAATGTGATATCTCGGTTTATTCATCTCCATGGAGGCAAAAGCCAGGACAGGGAGTCTGGGAGAGGCTGAATAACAGCATTTTCCCCCCATCTCTCTTACAGGGGATCTATCTTGCCTGGGATTATCCCCAAGGCGCAGGGCACGCTCAGTTAAAAACCTCAGGGCAGGGCTGAGTGTTTTGCCTCCTGCTGCTCCCATCAAGGGGTTTTTCCATTCCTGGCTGCTTTCGAGCATCTCACAGTCCATCGCTCTCCACCGGCGACGGGCACGCAGCCCTCCCTCCTCACGCGCCGCCCACCGATTGCAGGCACAAGCGGCAGGCGGGCGAGGATGCTCTGGCACTTCCCACAGTCACTTTTCCGCAGGTTTCCATCAAAGGCGGATGCCCGAGGCTAGGTGCTGCCCTGGGAAGCGCTCACCCCAGCTGCAGGCTCCATAGCTCCCATCAGCGGGTCCAGCCAGGTGCTCTGGGATGGGGTGTCCCAGGATGGGACATTTTCAACTCCCCACTGAAAGCGTGGAGCTGTGCAAAAGCCACCCTGGTTGGAGCTCCTTCCCTTTGGTGCTTCTTCCCTTCGGTGCATGAGCTGCTCTCGGTGCTCAGCTGCGCCTGGAGCAGGTCCCCTTGTAGCATCGGGTGCTCTTCGGGTGCTGGCACTGCAGGGAGCATCCAGCTGCTCTCCTCTCACACATCTGCGGGCCTTGGAGGGTTAGAAGGAGCAAGGCTCCTCGGGCTGCATCCCCCCATGGGATCCCTCCAGGGGTCCCCGCTCCAAAGGCAAGGGCAGGCGTCGGGATCCACCCCGTGATGCCAAAAGGCAGCAAGAGGCGGCAGGCACAGAGGCAAACCCAGCAGTAAAGCCAAAATAACATCTGGGACATCTAAACCACAGCATAAATGGGGGTGTTTTTTTAGCTGGCACTCTTGAGTCCAGAGCACGGCCAGGCTCGCTGAGTTACTCGCAGGCACCTCCTTTCCTGAGCTCTAGGATGTGCTCGTGCGTCCCCTTTCCTCCTGCTCCTTCTGTCCCTTCTCCCCAAAGTCACATGAGGTTCAGCACGGCCTCGGGTGCATCTGCATCTGGACTTGAGCCGGGAGAGCAAAATACAGCCAGTTTGCTCAAGCAAAGCAAGGGAAAAGTCAACAGCAGGTCCAGAGTTGAGGTCTGAGTCGAGATATAATTTTATGGGACAAGAGCTGGGGCACGCTCGTCCCTGAGCCAAGCCGACGGGTCCCCACCTGCTGCCACCCGTGGGACGCTGCCACCCACTGCCAGTCCCTTTCTTCTTTCTTTTTGGAAAGCTTCACCCTCAAACAGGCAATGTATTCCTGCCATACTCTACCTGCCAGCTGGTCCCTCTGCTTTCAGAGGTCCAGGGATGTCTGGTGGGACCATCCTCCCCCAAATTTGCCTTCCCTATGGGGAGGATGCAAAGGCTCATCCACCTCTGGGACAGCAGCCTGCTCCTCAGCCATGCTTTTAGGAGTAAAGTAAAAATACTTTTATTCCTTCATCTTAAAGCAAAGTGATGGGGAAGGAAGGGGAAGGGCAAGCACAGGGACCACGGCTCGCATCTCTCTGCAAGCTGTGCACACCCCGAACCAGATCAGCCTCTCCCAGCTCCTGTTGTGACAGCCTTGCGCCCGCTCCTTTAACCTATTTTATTTGCTGTGAAGAGAAATTATAGGGGGAGAGATAAGGCGCTTGTCAGTTTTCTTGAAAATTAGGCCACAGCTGTCAGCCTGAAAGGGAAGCGTACGTCTCGAAGGAAGGATCTGCTGCAGCTTTACACATCTCCCCCCCATTCTCAGCCTGCCCCTACCCTTCCTCCCCTTCAAAATAGGGGATGCTTGCCTGAAAACGTCACTGCCTGGTGTAAGTCCCCCTCTGGGGTCACTCTGGAGGGCTCGGTTGAACGCGAGTCCTTCCCCTCAGCTGGGGAGGTGGGCTGGAGCCAGGGTTTCTCCTCTTGCAGGCAGGTGGTGGTGGAGCCAGGGTTTCAGCCCTGCCAGGCACACGCTGCAACGCTGCTGCCTGTGCCTCCCGCCTGGGGCTTGAAGCTCCAAGACTCCAGGGTAAGACTTGCATTTGCCGTCCATTTTGCTGTCGAGTCACTGGCAGGTTTAAAAGTTGGAGAAGGGATGCCTCGGGGGTTATATTTTGTTGCTTTCCTGGAGGATTCAGAGGGGAAAAGCTGCCTGTTTTCCAGGTGAGCCTCCTGTAGTTGCTCAGATGTTCCCGCAGTATCTTGTAAGCTTTGCAGGTCCTCGATGACTGCATGCTTGCGGGCAGGATAGCTTTATCTGTGGGTCACAGTAAGGTTTCCTCAAGGAGACTGCTGGGACGCACTAACTTGGGCAGCTGGAGGCTGGGGCTGGATGTGGGCTTCCCCTCGGAGGAGCTGTCACGTTCATCTTTGTTACGCGTAAGATTCGGGCAATGCCTTGGGCTGAGTGGACCATTAAGTTTCCAAATTTAGTTATCTTTTAGCTTCTGGCTCATCCCAGAGGATATTAGAGGTTGATCATCTTCTGTGCTGAAGATGATCAGAAGGAGAAATTGAAGAAGTTTGAAGAAACTTCTGAAGAAACTCTTCCTTCTCCTTGGTACAGTCCTGTGTCCCCCTCCTGTTCAGCACGGAGCTGTGGGTATTTCATTGATCATACAAGTGCCCGGAGGTGTTGGATATCTGCTTTATAAACTGAAGGTGACCTCTTTGAAGGGCGCTGTTTTCCACACAGCCAGTGTCCGGGGTGGGGACAAGGCTGGGTTCATCACAAGTCAAGGTGGACGTGCCCAGGAGGTAACTCACAGCTTTGGAAGGCGAGTGAGCAGTGGGGAAGCCATCCTGCCAGCTGGGACATGGACCTCCTGGCAGTCCTGGTGTCCGAGGGGAGCATCATGAGGAGCAGGAGCCAAGGGCTGAGGCTCTGCAGGATAGAGACGCTGAAGGGAAGAAGGTTAGAGCACGACTCTGCCCGTGTCCGTGGCAGTTCTCAAACCACGGCATCACCAAGCCATCCCTGGGGCGGCAAGTGGCTCCGAGTGCAGAGAGTGTTCAGGGTGGCTGGATTTGGGCTGCTTTCCCTGGGAAATCAGGATTGTGCAATTGCACCCTGGGATTCTTCATCTTTCCTCCTCCTGTGAGTATCTCCTGGCTGTTAGAATCAAGCCTGGCAGTTTAAGTATACAAGAGGTTTGGTTTCTGTGAGCTCACCAGACTTGTACAGAGACCCCTGCATTTCAGCTTGCTGGTCCTGAATTTTCCATCCAGTGGGAAGAACCTCTTGGGAGGTCCCGATGCATGGGTGGCCCACGATGGCCCCGAGCCGGCTTTTTGCCCCGGCTGCTGTCTCCCAAAGCCTTGGCAGCGTTGGGTCCGGGGAGCTGCTGGCTTTCCCCTGGCTTGATGTTGCGTGTCCCACCTATGGAAAGGGGCTCTGGTTTGCAGAGGGGAGCAGAGATGAGCCCTTACAGTGGTGCCGTGCTCCTCTCGGGGATCCCCCTCGGTTGCTCTGGGGTCCCTGGGGAGCACACGATGGAGGAGATGGCCCCAGCCCAGCGCCAGGCTGGCACCACGGCTCCTTCAGCAGTTGTCATGCTGACGGCTTCTGCCGAGCAGACGCTCCGTGGGAGGGTTTTCTTGTTTGCAGTGAAACACTCTGCACCTTTCCCTTTTCAAGCGAAAGCATCACAGGGCTTGTCTCTGGCTTCCTGAGACCCGCATGTCTCCTCCCCAGATCCGCACGTCTCCTCCTGGGATCTGCACATCTCTGCTCTGCAGCTTTCAATGAGTTTTCCAGGGAAACTTGATAACCATCACAAGAAACCAGGGCTGGCAAGGTTGAAAAGAAAGTTCGGGCTTTTTTGCACATGAAACCAAGTCTCTCTCAGATGCCCTCCCTTTGATCTGACACTCGCCTTCCTGGTTGACCTGACGTCTCGAAGAGCAGGACCTGAACATCAGCACATCAAGAAGAATCCAAAAGCCGCATGAAGAAGGAGGTGCGAGTCCAGCTTTTGCTCACTTTGTCTTCCTGGCTGGAGGAGGCTCTTTGCTCATCTGGGGCGAGCTGCAACGGCTCCTGGCTCCAGACCTGCTCTTCCCAAGGACTTGTCCGTGCTGTCCTGGGCTCTCCTTGGCCGGGTTGTACTTTACAGCTTCCCATGTCCAGCAGATGCTGATGGTCCAGCAGATGCTGATGCTTCGCCATGTATCTCTCTCCATCTCACTGCCTGCAAGCCCATCCCCAGGAGTCAGACCCCATCAGGTCCTCCCCATCTCTTGACAAGGACCCGAGCTCGTTAGGGAAACATGCCGGCAGATGCTGGCTTTGGGATGGGAATGGGTGGCTGGGAGAGAGAAGATGGGGGGGCAGAGGGTCCTTCTGCCTCCTGCAGTAGGAGCCCCATTTCTCCTAAAGTTCCCAAACCCTTCACAATCCCTTACATGAAATGCTATGAATCTTGAAAGCGGGAGCTGCTGGGGTTGCCATGGTTTCCCTTGCCCGGAGGAGCGGCTCTGGAGCTTGGATTAGGCAAAGGCGGGGAGAAAAATGGAGGACTGGGATTTTTCTTCACCGCCGTGGTGGGGAAGGACAGGGGAACGGCATCCTCCTGCCTTCCCCGCTCTCTCCTCCCTCTCCCCTCCGTCCTAATTTTATCTGTGAGGCTGCTTCCTCTGCAAATTCCTAAAGGATCCCAGCTGCTGGGCTGGGCTGGGGATGCTGCTTTTCCTGGCAGGAGGATTTCAGGGGGACAGGGGTGGGCATCGCAGGGGGTGCAGGTCCCCCAGGGCGGGTGGGTTGAGCCGGGGCATCTCCCTGGGAGCTGGGAGCAGGGAGGAAGAGGGGTGGAAAGCCTTGGGGAGGAGAGGGGAAGGGAGCGGAGGAAGAGGAGGGTGGGGAGGAAGGACAGAGGGACTCTGCCCTCCTCATAGCCGTGGGAGAGGCGGTGGTCTGGCCCCACGAGCCAAAAAGCGGGGCAGAGCCCCTCGGAGCATCACTCCCCCCAGCCTTGGCCAGCTCCTTCCCCAGCTCCGGCTCTGTCCCAGTTGCTGGAAGTGGGACAAGGAGGGATCCTGTCCCTGCTGGGGCTCTGTGTCTGCCCAGAGCTAATAAACCGAATCACTGGTGCTTAATGAAGAAACACCTGCTTAATTGAACGCAGCGGGACAGTGCTCAGCACGGCCAGGCGACGGGAGGAGGCTGCAGGGCTCCCGCAGGTCCCAGCGGAGGGGACGGTGTCTCCATCTGCAGTGGGGCTAGATTTCATCTTTTTTTTTTTTTTAATTTTATGGAAAACCAGATTTTTGCCCCCTTCAAGCACGCATCGGACTGCCCCGACCCTTTGCCGCCCCGTTCCTGCATGGCGGCTCTGGGCAGGGGACGGGGCTGAAGTGGTTAAAGGGACGAGCGGGCGGGATGGGAGCTCCGACAGCTCCCTGAAACGATGATGTTTAGATTAGCCCTGTTTCCAGGCATCGTGCTGTCAAAGCAAGAGGGCTGGGAGGGAGGCTGGGGCTTGCCCTTAATTGGAGATGTGGCTCTGAAGCCGCCCCGTTGCTCTGACGTCCCCTGGGCTCCTGCATGCGGCCCCACAGCAGCTCCCTGCCCCGGGGTTTTCGGCTTGTCCCCGTACAAGGCCACCCCATCCTGCCCCACTGATCGTTAGCGTGATGGGAATTCGTTGTTCGATTGACATTGCTGTGCTGGCGACTCGGCGGCCGCCGGATTGGGGGGGGGGCTGTGGTGCTTAATGGGGTGCAACATGGGGATGCAGGGGGGACCCCAGGGTAGCATGGGGATGCAAAGCTGGTGGTGACCTCCTTGGCACTTCCCTCGGTCGGCATCAGCTTGCCGAGGGGTTCTTGATGCTCAGGGTCCTGTCCCCGTGGCATCTGGAGGTGACCTGCTGGGTCCCCTGGGAGCCCCACTACGCCTTGGCCCCATTGGAGGCAATGGGCGGGGGGGTGTCCCCCCCATCGCCACGCTGCAGGCAGGCGCTGCCTCCCATCTGCCCACAGCCACGGTCCTTGGCTCTGTTGGAAAGGCTTGAATAACCCTTTTAATATAAGGAGTTAAATTTTAATGGCCTAAATACCGCACTTCATTATCACCGCCATGTGCCTGCGCCGACGGCTGCCTAACGTCTCGGCGATGCGGTGCGGTGATGCTCTGCGGCTGCTGCCTCCCCAGGGACGGTGCTTCTTCCCCTCCTCTCCCATGCCGGGAGGTCTCTGGGGACTTGCTGGCTCCCTGTGGGCAAGGGGACGGGCAAGGGGATGCACGTGTCACCCACGGGGATGCAGGGAGAGCCCTGGGGAGAGGCGTCTCACTGAGATGGTGCTTTGGGGGGGGGATTAGCCAGCTCCTTCGATCGTCACATCAAAGCGCAGGCGGGCAGATGGATGGGGGAGCTGCAGCCAGCCCCATTAGTAACTGGGGGTTTAAGTCTTACAGTTGGGCTGTGTATGTATATTTATGGGGTGTGTGTATATATACACATATTTATGGGATGTATTTCTCTGGGGGATATATATATGTATTTATGGGGTGCATACGTCTGGGGTGTACGTATCTGGGGTATGGTTCCCACTCGCTGTCCCCTCTGCCCCATCCCCTCCGCAGCCACCCCTCCGGCATCTCGGCCGCTGCCTGGTTAGTTTGGAGCCACCTGTCCCCTGTATGGCCCGTGCCCTGCCTCCTCCCGGGGCCAGCCTCGCGTTCCCCTCATGCCACCGAAGCCTCCCCGGGGATCGGCTCCGGGGGACCCCCCCGCCGCCCGTCCCACCGGCAGCCGCCCGGCGCTGGCAGTTGGGCTCAGCTGCTGGCTGCTGTCACAGAAGCCGGCAGCTGCCTGCTCAGCCAGTTGTCCCCTCCTTTAGGGACCACTTTTGGGGTCTGCGAAGCAAGGGGCTTCAGGAGGGAGTCTGGGGTCTCCGGCTGCATTGGTCCCCCAATGCTGCTGAGCACTGGCAAACTCATTCTCCTGGTGGTTCCCGGAGAGCCCCTGCCTGGGGGCAGCTGGAGGGTACGGTGCCCAGGTGGGGCAGCATCCCGGGGGGTGACACGGCTTCTGCTCAGGGGACAGACTCTGCACGGCTGCTCCTTTAACACCCTGATGGTTTCCAGTTTCCCAGTGCCACCGAAAGGAGAGGGAACAAACCCAACCCTTCCCCGCTAATCAAAACCAGGCCTGAAATTAGAAAGCAGCTCGCGTTCAGCCCCGCTCTCGCTGGGAGCGTGGCGTTAGCCAGCCAAATGTCAGACCTCCTATTTATGGAAAGCAAGAGCCCTCCTTTTCCACGGAGGAGCGTCGGAGTGGGGACCTGACCGGCGTCCTTGCCGTGGGTGGCTGAGGGCAGCTCTGGAGGTTCCTGAATTGCCCTCGACACTCGCCGGCACCGTTTTTTGTTTGGCTGAGCTTGTTTGAGCTCTTTTTGTTGCCTTTCCGCCTGGAAGGTGTAAAACACCAGCTCCTTGCCGGCCCTGAGCAGCCAAGAGTGGTGCAGAAGAGCTGGACCCCAGCTGTACCAGCACACCGGGCACTTTGCAACTGGGGGTAAAACTATCCCAGTGTTTGTCCCTGGAGGACCCGTCCCCTCTTTGGGCAGAGTAAATCAGCCCACTTCACGGTCCGAGTGCCCGGCGCCAGCTCTGGCACAACTGCTGGAGGAAACTCGGCAAGGATGGGGCATCCAGTTATCCTCTCTTACTGGAGGAGGGTAGGATGGAGCCAGCTCACTGGGCTTGCTTTGCCGCAGCTGGCGATGACCGGATCCTGCCTGCAATGCTGAGCTATTGATTTGCTTTTGGCTCCATCAGGCTGGACTAAAAGCCTCTGCCTTCCCCTTCCCTCTCTCAGTGCTTCGCTTTCCCATTGCTCTCCCTCCTCCAGCCAGCCCGCATCCAAGCAGCGAGAAATCGGGGAAGCGTTTTCATCCCCATGAATGCAGCTGGTTACGTAAGAATAATTGGGATAAATGAGCTTATTTATCACGGCCCGTTCCATTTTAACGGGGTCCAAGGCGATCGCCGGGCTGGGTTACGTAAAAGCCCGTACAGAGCATCTCATTGTCTGCCGGCGGCCACGCGGGATGCGGGAGCTGCCGATGGAGAGGAGCCGGGGCTGGGTGAGGAGGAGACGGGTTGCTTGGCAGAATTGGGAGGAAGATGGGGGGTTTTCTCCTCCACACGTTGGGAGGGAAAATCCATTTCTTCATTCCCTGTCCACCTCCTGCGTCCCTAAAGCACCAGGCTTTAGGTAGGGTATGGTCTTCGGTGTCTTCCTGCAGCCATATAGTCTTCCACCAGTCCCTCCCCACGGGGACGGGAGCTGGAAACTCGCCTCCTTCCTCTTCCTCACCCCAGGAGGTGAAAACGTGACCCTGGGGGGGTTCAGGTGTGCCTCCCACCTCCCGGCCAAACCAAGACCCACCAAGCAGCTAGCGAATGCCTCCCACCCAGCCACCGAAGCGGGTGCTCCTTGTTTTGCCTCCTAAACCCTTCTGAGATGCCTCCGGGGGGGGAAATGGTTGCCAGCTGAGATTATCTGGTGGGGACCAGTGCTTGGTAGGAGTTGGGGGAAAGCAGAGATGCCCTGGGGGATGCCAGCATCTCTCCTGGTGCCAAGGTTCCCCGTTGGCCCGTGGGGGAGATGTGGGGACCCGGGGAGCATCCCAGTTTCGGGAGAAGCTGGGGAGCTGGGTGGGCTCCCCCACGTCTCCCTGATGCGGGTGCTGGAGAGCCGAGCCGGCGCTGGGCAGCGTTTCAGGTGTCCTCAGACAAACGCCCCAGAAGGCAGGAGCCTGGAGAAAAACAGGAAATCCCCAAATCCAAACAAATGCAGAAGGAAGAAAAAAAAAAAACAACTGCTTTTTGGTTTCTGGTCTAAAATGTTGAAAACCTTGGGAATGCCTCAAGGTTTGTTAAGCAGGACATTCTTGCCGTGACCTGCCGGGCCCGGCCAGGCAGATCGGTGTGGGCCGTGGCGCCAGCTGTGCCATGTTTTGGGGGGAGCGCTGCCGGCGGGGTGTCCGGAGGAGCAGAGGCATCTTCCAGCTTCTCCAGCCGGAGCTCCAGAGCCCCTCGGCACTGGATCTCATGGGAGCCGGAGCAACATTGCTCCGAAGAGCAACGGGGCAGGTTACTGGAAGAAAGGGGACTGTAGGGGGAAAGGCAGCCTCTGGCTCCGGGGCTCCCAGGTGGCACAGCACCAGGAGGGAGTGGTTTGTCCCCATGGCCATGCTCGCTCCCTACCAGTTCCCTGGTGTCGGGGAGATACTGGTGTGACTGGGCCATCACATACCATCCGTAACCACACTGCTGCACGCTCCCTGCAGTTGTCAGGGTGGAAAGTGATGCTGAAACCTCTCAAGGGAGGTCACTGGGAGGGCTGAGGTGGCGACAAGCCATGGTGGTGGATGCCAGCGAGGCCCCAGAGCAGCACGACCAGGGGTGTGCCTTTGCCCAGCTATTTTTTTTGGCCTTGCCCTGGTGTGAATAGCTGCACCCTCCAAATGCAGAGCCTGGTATTACCCCGCACCAGCTCTGTTCTGATGCCGCCACGCTCGCCCAGCCTCTGGTGTGCCCGTATCTGTCAATCCTAGTCCTCTCTGCAGGAAGGGGGTGGCGTGCGGGCTCAGGACAGGGTCTCAGCTGCGCTCATTAACCATCCTTCCCCTCTGGTTTCTCTCCTGTGTGATACGCAGGCAGCTTTGTCTACTTCTGAACGCAGAAAATATCTTCCACTCCATGGCAGACATACTGCTTCGGGAAGAGGACCTCAAGTTCGCCTCTACCATGGTCCACACCCTGAACACTATCCTGCTGACGTCCTCCGAGCTCTTCCAGCTGAGGAACCAACTGAAGGACCTGAAGACCCCGGTATGGGCAGCGGGAGCAGGCTCAGCTGCTGGGTGGGGGGAGAGAATGGGGTGGCAGGGACCTGGCAGCCACCTGGGGATGTGTCTTGCTGCTCGGTCCCCGCCTGGCAGGTCCCAGAGCTGGAGCTCGGGCGCCCAGAGCGGCCCCTTTGTTCCTCATCTCTCCAGGAGTTGAGCTTGGAGGATGTGCCCAACTCTTGCTTTTCTCCCCCGGAATGGGAACAGGCTCCCTGAGCCCTCAAGCAGCTGCTGCCTCCCTCCCTCCACCCCAGCACGGGCCAGGGGACAGGTGACAGCGGGAGCAGAGCCCCCCAGTCCCTCAGCTGTCCCTGCCAGGAATGCACCCTTGGGGTTTGCCAAGCAGCTGCCACCAGCACCAGTGACATCTTCTCCTCCTCCTCATACTGAAGACCAGCAATGCAGTGGTGTCCCCTTGGGCCACTGTCCTCCAGCCCCTCGTCCTGCAGTGGACACAGCACCCCCAAGGGCCACCCCCTCACACTGCCACCCCAAAACCTGCCTGGTCTCCATCTCCTGAGGCTGGTGGGGTCATGCCAGTGCCACGTGGACTTGACGGGTCCCTTCGCGTCTCAGTGGCACTTGCCAGCCCGGCGGGTTGCTGTTGGGGACCTGGAGCTCTCTGTGCCATGCCCTTGCGCTGGTGACCCAACCCCGATGGCTCCCTCTTTCCCCAGGAAAGCCGTAACCTCTTCTGCTGCCTGTACCGGTCCTGGTGTCACAACCCCGTTACAACCGTGTCCCTCTGCTTCCTCACCCAGAACTACAAGCACGCCTACGACCTCATCCAGAAATTGTATCCTTTGGGGGTTTTCTGCGAGGCTGGTGCCCAGGCTGCCCCCTGGTCCCTCCGTGGCCACCAAGGTCACCGTGCAGGCCAGCCCAGCCTCCTGCCTGCAGCCCATCATTACCGGGGCGGCGTCCCCGCAATGAGAGGGCAGGGCAGCCTGGGCTGGGCGCGCGCCAGCTCCCTTCCCCTTCTGTCGTCCTTATTTTTTGTGGTGTAAAAAGAGGATAGCGTGTGCTGGCTGAGCCCTGACCTTCCTCTGCCCGCTCGGGAGGGGAGGCTCCTCAGCATCCTCTTCCTCCCAGGAAGATGAAGGCTTTGGCCTCCAGGCCTGATGAGGAGCAGGCAGCGCCTAGTGCAGTGCAGTTCCCAGTGAGCTCACCGTCTGCCTGGAGCAGAATGATTATTTTCATGTGCTGGCAAACCCCGAGCCTCCCTGAGTAGCTTTCCATATGAAGAAGCTTAATAACGCGCTTGGGTTCCCTTCCCAGTGCGTGCTGGTGTTTCTCCTGGGGGATGGGAGCGCTCCGCGTCGCCTCTGCACCGTCCCCGTGGGCCAGGGGGGTGAAAGCAAGCACCCTCCCTTGCACCGTCTTCCTGCCTGCTCTCTGGCTAGGCAAGCTGCTGGCTTTTGGGCAGCCTGCCTTTTCCCCCATCCCTGCCTGCTTGTCCTCTTTCCTTCCATCGTCCCTTGGCCACCCTGCAGACCTTTCAGCCCTGCCTGCGTGCGAGCCCTGCCCATTCCCTGCCTGCTCGCTTCCCGCAGGAGCTGCGGTGCAAGGAGGGTTTGGCAGAGCCACGATCCATGCTGGGCATCACCCGGGCTAGCCATCTGCTGCTGCCGGGCCACCCTTTTCCAAGGTAACGTCCTTAACGGCCGCATCCAGCGGGGATCTGGAGGTCACTGTGGATTTCCTTACCGAGGTGGACAAGCTGGTGCAGCTCATCGAGTGCCCCATATTCACATGTAAGGAGAAAACCCTGCGTGGGGAAGGGGCGGTGCGTGGTGCTCCCCCACCCCGCTCCTCCATCGCAAGCGGCAGCCGCCGCACGAGTAAATAGAGCAGAAGTGATGAGACTTCTTGCCGGGAGGTTTGCCCAGCGCTGGAGCTGCCCACCGGGGACGGGCGCGCTGGCAGCACGGGGGGAGCTGCTCGCCCCCCAGATATAGGTTAAGGGAGCGAGCAGCGCAGGCACCAAACAAAGGGATGGGGGAAGGATGGCGGGGGGGGGACCTGGACCACACTGAGCATCTCCAGGGGGGCGCGGGTAAGGTGTCAGCTGTGGGGAGCCACACGTGCCACCCTTGGAGATGCAGGGTGGCATCGCAGACGCTGCTGGGGCCCTTAGCAGGAAAAAAGGTGGGTTTTTTTTTCTGGAAAAGCAGAATAAGCCCTAAAAAACCAGAGCTACTTCTCTCTCCAGATCTGGCCCCCCAGCCCCAGGAACGTGTGTCCCCCATTGGGTAACACAGCCAGGGCCTGGCCCTGGGGATGTAGCAGTGGGAGCCAGGATGGGGAGGGGGGACGTGGCAGGGTGACCCATGGCTCTGGGGGGATTTCTTGTGATAGTGTTCGGCTGCCCCTGGGCTCCTTCTCCCTGGAGGTAGAGCTGGGCATTGGGGGCATTGGGGAATGTCCCGGAAAGGACTTTGGGAGGGGACTGTGTAGGTCCGGGGCTATTTGGGGGAATATTTGAAGGAAGAGAGTTGGAGCAGCCAGGCAATGGAGATGTGGGCTGGCCCTCGGTCACGCTTCCTCTCATGGTGCCCTGTGCTTCATCCCAAGGATGACTCATTCCCACCATGCGAGGTGATTTTCTACAGCCCCAAATGATTCCTTGAGGGTTCCCCATCCCGCTCACCTTAATCTCCAAGTCTGGGGGTGGGAGACAGACGTGCTCCCCATAGGGCAGCATCCTTGGGCTTGGGTCCCTTTGCAGGGGGACACCAGAGGTGTCCAGGAGGTGAGATGCTGGGGCAGAGACCTCTCGCCCCATCCCCTGGGCTGCCCCAGGTGGGACCTTGGTTGTCTGTAGGGATCCAGAAGGCCCTTCTACCCCTGAGCACCATGAGGGATGGAGCAGGAGGGCGGTTTCCCCTCTGCTGAGCAACACCATGGCCCCGGGGAGCGCTCCCTCAGGGCCGAGCGGAGAGGATGCCTTCTGCTCCAGAGAGTCCCCAGGAGGGTGCGACCCAGCCCTCCCGACGTGTGATGCCCATGGCGGGTGTTTCTGCTAATTCTGGAGAAGCTGAGGAGCAATCTCATGTTGCACGTCTTCAGGCAGACAGCGTGGACGGGCTCAGGGATGAGCAGCAGCAGGGATGGGAGACTGGGGAGCCTCTGCTCCCTTCCCTAGCTGGCAGCTGGGGGCTGTGGTGAGGAGAGGGGCTTCTGGCACGCGTGGGACACAAAGATGGATGAGTTAGAGCAAGGGGAGAGGCTTCTGGTGCCATGTGGGCGCCCCTCGGGTTGGCTGGCAGAGGCTTACAGCCTCCCTAGGACCATCAGATGGGTTGGGAGGAACCTGCTATTGGGGCTGGAGGCAAAAATGTGTTTTACCCACCTCCCCATCCTCTTCCTCTCCTCTTCCAGATCTCCGCCTGCAGCTGCTGGACGTGAAGAACAATCCCTACCTAATCAAGGCTCTCTACGGCCTGCTGATGCTGCTGCCCCAGAGCAGCGCCTTCCAGCTCCTCTCCCACCGCCTGCAGTGCGTGCCCAACCCCGAGCTCATGCAGACCGCGTAAGTGCTGTGGGGACAGACCCCCCCCAGCATTGGCATCGGAGCCGGGCCAGCCGTTCCCTGTGGCCGATCATCCCTGCGATCCCGGGCGATCATCCCATGCTCTCCTTTCGCCCCCCGGCTTCTTTGCGGCCACGGCTGCTCCTTGCCCCGTGGCCGGGAGTGTTGGCTTGGGGGGTTTTTTGTGTCTATATTTGGTAACCCTGGGAGGGCTGTGCCTCATCCACAGGCATTTGGCATCCGGGATGGAAAATTTCACTTGTGGGGTCGCTATGGAAACGAGCAGAGCCGGGAAGGAGGTTTACGGAGAGAGACGCCGGCAGCCCGGGGAGCGCTCCCAAAGCGTCCCCCCCCAGCCCGGGCAGCCTTCCCAGCACCCAAAAGGACCCCAGCACCCGTGCACACCTGGGGCTTGCTCCTCCATCCCCACCCCTGGCTTCGGGGAGCCGTGAGCAGCGATGCGCAAGGGTGGCATCTCCCTGGGGACAAGCTGAAATCCTCGCGCTCCCTGCCACGGGGTGCTACCCGCCCGGCTCCTTAGACGCTGGTGGTGGGATTTGCTCTCCATCCCTCAGCTAATGAGCAGGGAAGGTCGACTTTAAAGCTGGGTCTGCCTTTGCAAAGCCCTGGGAACAAAAAGAAGAGCTCCTGAGATGGGCAGGTTTCTGAATTAACCCCCCACCGCCACCACTCCTTGGCTTTTAACAGCTCCCCCGGGCTGGCTTTTATCCCTCGTGGCCTCCGGCACTGAGCTCATACCCACAGTCCAGCACTGATTTTAATTGGGGGGGTGGATGAGGGGCTGCATGTGCTTCCTTCCCCCACTTTTTTCCTCCCTCTTGGCCCCGGGAGCGGGGTTTTTTTGAGCAACCGGAGCTGTCAGACGGCCTGAGCATCTGATTAACTCTGACCTACATTCCTTCAAACACCGAAGCCGGCTTTCATAACAGGCCAGCCCTAGCTGTCCCCCTCCCCAGGGGGATGTCAGAGCCTCGAGAGTCACCTGCCATCCTCCCGTGGGCTCCCCCATGTCCCCTGATGGGCTTCCCGTGGCTGGTGTCCCCCCCTCCCTTGCATAGGGACAGCTCTGAGGGATGAGCACCCATGGCTGGAGCCCCTGGGAGCCCATAAATGAGGCTGCAGCAGATGGGTGCTCAACCCCCGGGGCTGTCCCTGCTGCCACCAGTCCTCCATGCCAAATCACACACGTATTTTTTGCTTGTCCCTAAAACCAGGCGGGGAAACTGAGGCATGTGGCACTGGAGTCCTTTCTGGCTGGTCTCGCTGCTTTAGGCTGGAATGGGTTGGTTCAAGGGAGAGCATCCATGTCAGAGGGGTTAAACCTCCCGTTAGGGCCAGGGTGCTGGGCAGATGTCCCTTGTCCCCTCTCTCCTGTCCCAGGATTTCTTGGGCTCCGTCTCATGCCTTTGGGGGAGGGAAATAGGGCTTTGGGGGTGTTTTAACAAGGTACCAGCATCACTAGGGTGCGCTGGGCTCGGCTTCGCCCTTGGTGCTGCCTGTGATGGACGCCCGGGGTACGGGCATCTCCTGCCCCTTCCTGCCCTCATGCTCTGCCCCCTCCCCGCAGGGACAGCACCAAACCGAGTGCCGGCTACAAGAGGACAGCAACCCCCAACATCGACTACACAGAGCTGCTGCAGCACTTTGAGAAGGTCCAGAACAAGCACCTGGAAGCGCGGCACCAGCGAGCCGGGCGGGCAGAGCAGCTGGACCGGCGGGTGGTCCTCTGAGCATCCCTGCGGCAGCCGCGGGCGTACACAGTTGCTGGGGCAGGGACCAGGGGACGCGGACCAGGGGACGGGGACACCGGTGGCTGGCTGCCGGAGGATGCGGTGCGTTTAATGGCAGAGGGAGATGGGTGATGGGCAAGCACTTGGCGCAGGGCTGGTTTTTCTCCCTGATGTGTGTGCGGATGGTGGGGGACCCCCAGGCTGTGCCCGGCTTTTCCCATGGGTGCTGCGGGGACACGGGGAAGGGTTGCAGGAGGAGAGGGCCAGGGGAAAGCACCTCGTCTTCTCTTGCAATAGGGCGAGGAAACTCCCCTTTGCTTTGCTAATGCCTTCCCCGTGACTGTCAGCTGAGCGCCCAGCCTCCTGCCAGCGAGACCAGAGGGGAAGGGAAGACGGGAGCAACCCCTGGCCTCCCGCCCTGGAAAACAAGCACGCGGGGCTGCCGGCCGCCTCTCGCCACCCTGGCTTCCACCCTCCAGCTCCGAGGCTGTGCCGGAGGCTGCCAGTGGCATCTCGCCCGGGGACTCACACTCCTGTGTGTGGTGCTCGGTCCCCTCCCGGCGTCCACGCACCCTCCCTGAGTCCCCAGCTCTTGGCACGGACGGCAGCGCAGCCTTAACTCCCAGCCAGCACCGGGGGCACAAGGGGTGGCGGAGACCCCCGTCGCACCCAGCCCCAGACTCAATTCTTTGTTCCTGCGTTAAGCTCCCCACGATCAAATAAATGAGCAATGCAGAGCAGGCTGTTCTGGTAGCTGGGCTCCCCATCCTCATGGATCCAGCCCCAAGGGGAGCCAAATCCCCAGCAAGAGCAGGGGATGGCATGGAGCATCTTGGTCAACCCCGAGCCCCGGGCTGGCCCAGTCCTGCCACGTTGGCTCGCCAGCAAGCAGGGCTTCTCTGCCTGCTCCTCTTCCCAGAAGGAAAAAAAAAAACCACCGCTGAAATTCTTCCAGGCCATGGTCACGAAACCGCAGCGCGGTGACAGGCATTTTCCTGGCCCCGAGCAGCTGCCGGCGCTGCCTTCGCCCCATCCCAGGGCGCCGAGGGACCGGCACCGCCGGCACATGCCGGGCCCCTGCGCGCCGGGGAGGGGGTTGCCGTTGCATCCCTGGCACGTTTCAGGCCCTCACCTGATCCCGCAGAAAAAAAAAAGGGGGGGGGTTGGAGGAATTCGTGGCGTTTTTATGGCTCCTGGCCTGTTCACAGCAGAGCCGGGCTCTGGCAGCGGGTTCCGAGGAGCCCCGCACCAGCGCTGCCTTGGCCAGGATAAAGACATTCCTGTCATTCCCGGGAAAGGGCTTTCCAGAGCCGGTCACGGCGGGTTAATTTTAACAGCCAACTCTTTAGGATGGGTGAGTGGTGGCTTCCCCAGCCCGCCGACCGCTTTGGGTGCTGGTGGGGTCCCTGTTGCCCGTCCCCAACCCCTGCCAGGACGTGGCCGGGGTGGGCCTGGGCTGCTGCTGGCCCCGGGGCCTTGCCCGTCGCTCCTGCTGGGCTCGCTGTCGCTGAGCGGCCTCTTTCCACACCGAGGGACAGGTTTTATGGGGAAAAATTCCAGCCGGTTGCCGGAGTGCCGTGCCGTAATCATTTCCTTATGGGTGCCTCTTGACCAGCACCGGCCAGAGCAGCGCAGCGCTGGCAGGGCAGTGCCGGTGGGGGGTCAGGGCTGCTTTTCTGGCAGAAGGTGGTTTGGGCAGAGCCCCTCACCCTGACCGAGCATCCTTTCACCGCTCGGTGCAGCGGGGCTCAGCCCGGCCCCCCACATCCCCGGGGCTGGGGCCGGGACCTTGGGAAGGGCTCGGCTGCTGGCAGGCCGCGCGTTTCCCACAGCTCTCCAGTAATCGAGTGCCATAAGGCATCTCAGAGCTGCCGTGTGATCTCCCCGGAGGGTGTTAAACCTGCACCACGGTGGTTGCCTGCAGCACACCCAGGCATGCGCCTTCCCCAGGTAAGGAAGGCAGTGGGGGGGGTCGCCCAGCCCTTGGAGAGGGGCTCAACAGAGCCCTGGCCTGGGGGCAGCATCCCCCCCCCCCTCCCCGGCACCTCCAGGGCCCGGGGGGCTGCCCCGAGCATCCCATGGGGGTCCCAGGCTCAGCACCCCTGACCCCAGGAGCATCCCTCGGGGT